>OZ030011.1:71744747-71999747 GCA_964023405.1 Apodemus agrarius | reverse complement strand
AGGAGGAGAAAGAAGAGGAGGAGGAAAAGGAGGCAGTGGCAGCAGCCGCAGCATCATTCCTCCCTTGGGATTCTCCCACTTTCTAGAGTTCTGATTTTTCCTTAATAAACCTAAAATAATTCAAGCCCTAGACTGAACCAGGCCTGGTGAGACACACCTTTAAAGCTCAGGAGGCAGCCAGGCAGATCTCTGTGAGTTCAAGGCCAGCCTGATCTACACAAAAAGTTCCAGGACAAACAAAAAATCTTAATGAAACCTATTAGCATATATGAATGAATGAAAACACTAAAAATACAATTATATAAATGTAAAAACTTTAACATTTTCAACAAAAAGAAATAAATTAACTATCCTTTAGTGTGGGTATTTGGAGACAAGGTCCACAGTGTATCCAAGCTGGCCTCAACAAGCATATAGTTGAGGATGGTCTTGAACCTTAAAATAAAGTATATACACAAGCCGGGCAGTGGTGGTGCACGCCTTTAATCCAAGCACTTGGGAGGCAGAGGCAGGCGGATTTCTGAGTTCAAGGCCAGCCTGGTCTACAGAGTGAGTTCCAGGATAGCCAGAGCTACACAGAGGAAACCCTGTCTCGAAAAAACCAAATAAATAAATAAATAAAGTATACACACAAGCTGCCTGTTTAACTTTTGGGCATTATATGCATTTTCTTATTAATTGATAGTCCCTAGTCACAGAAGGGAACCAGAGTGACTCCACTCCCTGTGGGGAAGAGGAGACACAAACGGGGTTAACGCGGAGAAGCCGACACTTTCCTCCAGCACCTTTGCAAGCAGTGCCCAGACTCAGGAAATATTCTGCACAGGAATGTCAAGATTAAGTGGAAAATATAGTTAATAAAAAGCATGTCTACATTTAACTATTTGTAAGGGGCAATGAATTCATAATCCAGTGAAAAATTCATAAATATATTAAACAGTAGTCACACACATGAGACTACAGAAGTAATCTTTTTTTTTTTTTTTTGGTTTTTTTGAGACAGGGTTTCTCTGTGTAGCTCTGGCTGTCCTGGAACTCACTCTGTTGACCAGGCTGGCCTCGAACTCAGAAATCCGCCTGCCTCTGCCTCCCAAGTGCTGGGATTAAAGGCTGCGCCACCACCGCCCGGCCCGGCAGAAGTAGTCTTTAAATTGACCTACTAACTTTAGAAAAATGAAAAATTCTCTAAAGGTCAATAACAGTATTTTAAGTTGTAACTCTGGTTAGCTTAGCGAGGGCTCACTGGTCAGGAAGCCACTAGCTACTACATGAATATATTCATTTCCCCATACTAATCCTAGATATAAACAATCCTTTTAACCTACTACCTCAAAGAGAAAACGCAGATCAGACTAAAATGGGCTCAGCATCCCACCACTCACCTAGTCTGGTCACCTCTTTCTGTAACTATCTTTAACCAGTACATCTGAGATTTGCCACCCAATCTTTTTTTGTTTGTTTGTTGTTTGTTTGTTTGTTTGTTTTTGTGCCAGACTTGGGACACAGCCCTGGCTAGCCTCAAACTCTTGGTGATCCTCATGCCTCAGCCTCTCAAATGCTAGGATTACAGGTATGTGGAATGTTCTGGTGAACTGCCTTTGCATTACCTACAAGCATATTAGGAATGCAGGCCGGGCTGGAGAGACGGTTCAGCGGTTGGAAGCCCTTGTTGCTTCTGCAGGACCCAGGTTGATTCCTAGCACCATGTGGCGACTCAAACCTGTCTGTACATTCAGTCCCACGGAACCCGATGTTCTCTCTGGCCACTAAGAACACCAGACACACACGTGGTGCACAGACATACACGCAGGCAAAACACTCACACATATAAAATAAAAATTAAAAAAAAAAAAAAAGGAATATTGACAACTGAATCAGAACGCTCCTGTAGCAAGAGCCCCAGGTGACTCACTGTGAATGTTAGGAGTTAAAGCCCAGGGCTGGCGTAGGTCTGTGCGCAGGTCTGACCGAAGACAAGGCTAGGTCTGACCCCAGAACTGCCTGGACAAAAGCCGATTCACACTGGGGATTCTCTAGCCTCTTTCCGCTTACTCAAAGGAGCTTCCCGTAAGTTAGTGCTATCTCCACATCTTCATCCCCAGACTCCTCAGGCCACTCAAACCTGCCCTCATTGCCCGCACACTTGGGAAAGAACACCTTTCAATCTTCACTCTACTTGACCTTCCTGGGGCTCCATCAAACTGTGCTTTCTCTTCCGGAATCACTGTTTCTGTGCAAACAAGTGCACTAATGCTGTAGGAGCAAGGCGGGATAAAACTGCTGAAACTGGTGTCCCTACCTTTAACCCCAGCACTTAGGAGGCAGGGGCATGTACATCACTGTCAATTCAGCTTGACTTATAGAGTGAGTTCCAGGCTAGCCAGGACTACATGGTGAGAACCTGGCTCTAAGACAAACAAACAAACAAACAAACAAACAAACAAACACCTGCCAGTGCTCTGCCCTGACGACGACAGCAGCAAAGCTACAGTTAATGCTAATAACTGTGTCCTTCGCTGTAGAAAGTAACATGGAAGTGAAGGCCAATCTCAAAGAACAACTCTGATGAAGTATAATTTTACTAAATCTGAACCCTTCAGATATAAATCTTTTTAATATTTTACAAAAAAATCGGAAATAAGCACAAAGCACATCTACACAAGCAAAGAATAATAGCTTGTCAGTGAAAATGCCTGTTCAACCGTCAGAACTGAAACAGTGGTTATTTTCTTATAGTAAAATTTTTACTCATAGAACAAACATATTATATAGGCTCAGAATCTGGCAAACAGTTGATAAGATGGTGAAGCAAGCAAAGAAACCTGCCACCAAGCCTGATAACCCTAGTTCAATTCCCAATAGCTCACGCAGTAAAAGAACGGACTCCAACCTCTGCAAGACTCACTGTGGAGAACACGCACAAACACATGCGCGTGCGCGCGCACACACACTCAATCAATCAATAAAATGTAATAAAGATAACTGGAAAACATTTTCTCAAAAAATAATGAAGCATACCTTTTACTGCAAATAAAGCAATTAATACAGGACTTATTACCAACTATAAAAACATTCAAACTTTCAAGCAAAAATTACAGAATATATTTGCCACAAAGAGCTGGCAGCATCCTAATAAAGATGTTTTTGATATAAGTAACAAATGTAAGCTTTTTATACTGTTAGATTGAAATATGTCAACATTTAAAATATCTGTACAACCCAGTGGAAAGTATTTTCCACATGATCAATGGAAGATTTTATAAAGTTAAAAATAGAGGCGTTATTCACTTAATGTAGAAGACACATCAAGCAGGTCTGATGGCTCAAACCTGCCATCCCTGCTTTGGGAGGCTAAAGCAGAAGATCACCAAGTTCAAGACCTGTCTAGGCTAGAGTAAATCACGGCTGGCCTAACCAGTGAGTGTAAGAGCCTGTCTTCACGTAGCATGCTGTTTAAAGGGGCTGGGAAGCTGGAGCGCAGCTCAGTTAAGGCTGCCTGCCTAGGCTGTGCAAAGCCTGACTCACTCCTCAGCTCTACAAAAGCCAGGCACTGTTGTGCACACCTGTGGTCCTAGCTAGACTCCAGTGAATCTGGGGAACTGAGAAATGTCCATACAGTTTATTTTAAAATAACCCCTGGCAACTCTCCAGCATGAGCTTCCCACACTTATATGTCTTACTTTTTTTTTTTTTTTTTCTGAGACAGAAAGTCTGTCTTATTGTGTAGTCATGGCTGTCTTGGACCTCACTCTGTAGACCAGGCTGGCCTTGAACTCACCAGAGATCTGCCTGCCTCTGCCTCACAAGTGCTGGGATTAAACGGATGTGTCACTTCCACTATGATGTATGTCTGTCTTATTCTTTTATAGAATATCCATGCTTAAATTTGTTAAAATGTTTTTAAGGGCTAGAGAAATGGCTCAATGGTTAAGAACATTTGCTTCTCTTGTAGGGGAGCAGAGTTTGGTTCCTCTGTCGCATCAGACAGCTTTTAGCTGTGTGTAACTCCTGCTCTAGGGGATCTAACACCTCTGGCCTCTGAGAGCACCTGCACTCACACCCACATACCCACAGTCAGACACACATATCTATAAAGATACATCTATAAAATGGCCTGAGAATCTGAGTTTGATTCCTGAATAGAACAGAAACAACTCCAGAAAGCTATTCTGACATGAGCTTTTGCGTCACAGACACAGACACAGATGCATGCACACACACACACAAATATAATTTTCCTTAACTAAAAAACAAAACAAAACAAAACAAAAGCTGGTCATGCTGTCATGGATTTATGCTCTTAGACTGCTACGGTAGAGACGTGGATAGCTCGAGGTGAGCCAGCCTAGTCTAACTGGCAGGCCTCATGTTCCACTGGGAACTCGTCTCAGAACAGGATGGGTGGGGCCGGGGAGCTGGCTCATCTGGTAAAGGTGCTTGCCTCACACCTGATGACCTGAGTTTAACCCCCAGAACCCATACAAAGCCAGAGAAAAACACCTCCACAAACCTGTCCTCTGGTGAATTCCCACCATGTGAGTGCAGGCACCACTGGTGCCATCTATACCTCCTCCCAATAATAACGCTTAAATTCAAACTGTGGACAGCTCCTGAGGGCCTCCGTAAGTACCCACGCACCCACAAAAGTCTCCTGAAAACTCTCACTCTCTTTGAGAAGTCTATTTCCAAGCTCTAGGCGTATCTTCACAAACACCTTCTTCTGCTAACCCTCGTGCTTTAAAGGTGCTATTTTAAGTCTGCAGGCCAGGTATGGTGGCACACACCTTTAGTCCCAGTACTCAGGAGGCAGAGCAGGCAGGACTCTTCTAGTGTGAGGCCAGCCTGCAACGTAGTGAGATCCAGGCAGGACTACATAGTAAGATCCTGTTACAAAAAAAGGGGGGAGGGGGGTGTCCTCAGCTGTGACTCATAGCATTGGAGGTCTGGAACCTGAAGAGGCCACCTCTTGTAGCCAGGCAGGAACCCCAATGGAGTACAGAGATACCAAACCAACCAAAAAACATTCAGCCCCAAATTTATCCTGTCTACAAGAAAAGCAGGAACTGAGGATGGAACAGAGATCGAGGGAACAGTCAACCAATAACAGGCCAAACTTGAGACCTACCCCATGGGCAAGCACCAATCTGTGACACTATTAATGATACTCTGTTTTTCTTGCAGACAGAAGCATGTTGTCCTCTGAGAGGCTCCACCCAGCAGCTGACTCAGACAGATATAGACACCCACAGACAAACAGTGGATGGAGCTTGGGACTCTTATGGTAGAATAGGGGGCAGGACTGAAGGCTCGGAAGGGGATAGGAACTCCAGAGTCAACTAAACTAGACCCTTGGGGCTCTCACAGTCTCAACCACCAACCAAAGAGCATACATAGGTTAAACCTAGCCCTCCCTGCAGCATATGTAGCAGATGCCCAACTTGGTCTTGTGGGTCCTGAACAACTGGAGCAGGGGCTGTCTCAAAAGCTGTTGACTGTCTGCGGGACATGTTCTAGCTAGGCTGCCTTGTCTGGCCTCAGTGGGAGACAAAGTGCCTAGCCTCACAGAGACTTCATATGAGAGGGTGGAGGAGTACCCAAGGGGGCCCGCACCTGCTCAGAGAAGTAGAGGGGGATGGGAGGAAGGATTGTGGGAGGGGCTGATGGGGGGGCATGAGTGGGATTAAAATAAGTAAAAAAAAAAATTATTTTAATTTTTCCTCTTTTTTTAAAGATTTATTTATTTATATAAGTACACTGTCATCAGTTCTTTGTCACCAGAAGAGGGCATCAGATCCCATGACAGATGGTTGTGGGCCACCATGTGGTTGCTGAGAATAGCAGTTAGTACTCTTAACTGCTGAACCATCTCTCCAACCCCCATTTTATTCTTTTTTTTTTTTTTTTTTTTTAGGCTTTTGCCGGGCGGTGGTGGCGCACGCCTTTAATCCCAGCACTTGGGAGGCAGAGGCAGGCGGATTTCTGAGTTCAAGGCTAGCCTGGTCTACAGAGTGAGTTCCAGGACAGCCGGGGCTGTACAGAGAAACCCTGTCTCAAAAAAACCAAAAAGAAAAAAGAAAAAAAAAGGCTTTTATAGCAAGCTAGCTGAATGGACCTACATGACAACCCTTACAAAATGTCCTCTGACCATCACCAGCATGCCATGGGCCATACACGCACACGCATGCATGCATACATTCATACATACATACATATATAAGTACATACAAACGTATATACATACGCACACACAAAATAACACACATAGTGAATAAAATGTAATAAAAAATTAGAAAAAAAATGGGTCTGTAGATGGCTTATTGGTTCAGAGCACTGTCTGCTCTCCCAGAGGACCCAGGTTCAATCCCTAGCACCCACATGATCGCTCACAACTGTCTGTAACTCCAGCATCAGGGGATCTGACACCCTCACACTGACATACACACATTGGCAAAATACCAATGCACATAAGATAAAAATAAGTCATTTTTAAAAATTAGAAAAAGCACTTTATCTTGTTTTCATTAAATAAATAAAATTGAAAATAAGATAGGCTTCTTATATGTTAACTTAACCATAGCTTGTAAAAATAAAGTTAAAGTAAAAATAACCAAATAACGCACTGGAGAGAAGAGCAGAAGCAAGGCAGTAGTCACCATCTTTACAACTCTCTAAGGTCTGCCTGATGGAAGAGAACGTAATCTATCTGCTTCTGCATGTGCTCTGTTGCATTATGGGTTGTTTCATATTTAAGTACATTTATTTACTTGAGTGTGTGATATGTATGCCATTGTGCATATGTAGAAGTCAAAGGACAAACTGCAGGAGTCGGTCTCCTCTTGCCGTGAGCTCCAGGGGTCAAGCGGAGGCCCCATCCCTTAGCAGCGGAGCCGGTCAGTGCTGCAGACTGGACGGTCAGCCTGGCACAGCTGTTAGGACTGAGTTCAGCCCCTAGCCCATAACTTATTTTTTGAGACAAGGTCTTGCCCTGGCCTCTGGAGTGTTAGGTTACAGGTATGCTCGGCCACACCTGATTTAAGTAACCGTTTTAAGAGACAAATTTAAGGACTGGGTAGGTGAACTTGATCCCAGAAGCACAGAAAGAAAAATATAAAAGGCCATCCTAACCCTCACTGGCAGCATTCCAGCGCCCTCCCCACATTCTTGTATATAAAACCCAGAGCCTGTGCATCATACTCAAAAGACTCGCCAATCCAGGCACTACTCCACAAGGCCAAGTGCTCCTGCACCTCCCCTGCCCAGATACCACTGCTTCTCCCCAGAAGTCCTGTCCTCTGAACTGAACTGCCCCTCCATCAAGTCCATTCCTTCTTTGTCTTCTGAGACAGGGTTTCAGTCTGTTCCCCAGGATGCCTACAAAATCATGCCAATCCTCCTGCCTCAGTCTCCCAAACACTGGAATTACAGATGTGAGCCAGCAAACCCAACAAAATTCTTTTCTCACAAACCAGCCCTTATCCAGTGACTCCTATTACAGTTGAAAGGCTCATGATAAGTACAAGGGACGCCCCAGTTTACTCTTCCTGCCTGCCCCAGTAGAGTCAGGCATTGTTAAGAAGCAGTGCAACATCACTCCAAGAGGACAGTCAAAACACGACCATGGAAATGCACAACAGTTCAAAGGGGGAAATCATTCGCTATGCAAAAAGCACCTGAGAGCATTGTACGGGAATAAATCTCACTTACTTTTCATAAAAACCCAACAGGGATTAGGAACCAGACTTAACGCATGCCTCCTCAGGCAGGATTCTGAACTCAGCTCCAGACCACTTCAAAGGCCATGGTTTGCCATGCACATGTGTGTCTCCTAACTAAACGGATGCACACGTTCAATACTAACACAATACAAATTCAATACAGACATCAAGCAAAATGTATCCAATATATGAACATATGATTTACTGGACATAACCTAAACTATTAACCTTATAAAATCCAACTAGAAGATTTCCTCTGGTATATTCAAAATATGTCCACCTTGTATTTCATTTGCCCAATTTGTTGACTTTAAAAGATTTTAAAAGCTGGGTGTAGGGGATTCGTGCCTGAACGTCCAGCACCGAGGAAGCTGAGGCAGCAGGAAAGACAGATGTGACGGACAAATGGAACCAGCACTCGGGAAGGTGCCCTTGGCTGGAAGCCAGCAGGCATTTCTGCATGAACGCTAGGCCAGACTGGACCAGAGTGGTACCCAGTCTCAAAAAACAAGCAAAAGACAGCAATGCCAGCAAGGTGGCACATGGGTGAGTGGAGGCGGCTAGAGAGCCCAAGGCCACCTTGGCTGGACAGCATCTCAGGCCAGCCCAGGTCACATGAGACCTGTCTAAGGACAAGAGACAACGATGCCCAAATTAGTTTTAAAAAAATAAAACTACCAAAATATAATTCAAAATTAGGTATTATATCACTTCTTTACTTGAAACATTTTTCTCACATATATTCTCTCCATTAATCCCCACAAGAAATTCCCTGAAATAAGATAATAGTCATTTTACAGAGGACCAAGCTAAGGCTCTCAGAAGCTAGGTACACAGCAGACTACAACAGGTTGAACCTCGGGGCTAAAGAGATTCTCAGTGGTTAAAAGCCCTTGCTGCGTGCTTGCAGAGGACCCAAGTCCAGTTCCCAGCACCCACATGGTCCCTCACACGCACACACAGCTCCAGTCGCAGGGGATCCGGCACCCACTTCAAGCCACATGTCCACACATACAAGCAAAACACTTGTACACATATAATAAAAATAAACCTTTAATAAAAAGAACTTGAATTTAGGACCATAATGCCATAATCAAAAATTACAAGATAACCTTGTGGGGGGGAGGGGGGGTGTTCAAGACAAGGTTTTTCTGTGTACCCTGACTGTCCTAGAACTATGTAGTCCAGGCTGACCTTGAACTCAGAGGCTCACCTGCCTCTGCCGCCCAAGTGCTACTACATAGCCTAACAAGATAACTTCCTGAAGAAAATATAAGACTACGGAGTGATGAAAACAAGCCAAGGCATAGAGGGGAAATGGAGGCAGCAAGCCATGAAGTCTGAGTCCCTAAGAACAGAGCTGAGTGAGGGCAGGACCAGGTCCTCTGAGTTAGCCCTGGACCTGCACATGCGCCACTGCAGAAAAGCAAGCACACACGCATCCGTCACAGCATATTACATGGAAAGTTTTAGAAAAGGTTTAAATAAGCCGGGCAATGGTGGCGCACGCCTTTAATCCCAGCACTTGGGAGGCAGAGGCAGGCGGATTTCTGAGTTCAAGGCCAGCCTGGTCTACAGAATGAGTTCCAGGACAGCCAGAGCTACACAGAGAAATCCTGTCTCAAAAACCAAAAAAATAGAAAGAAAGAAAGAAAGAAAGAAAGAAAGAAAGAAAGGGAGAAAAAATTTAAATAAAATAAAACTAAACAGAAAACCCAAGGTTAGTAAGAGGGGTAAGTTAGAGAAGCAAAGGTCACAGAATCTAATCAGATGTCCGCTTTGAATACACAGCTGCTCTGTCACACGAAACAGGACTAACCAGTCTAACTGACAATGTCCTGGGGCTGGAGAGACGGCCCTGTGAGTAAGAGCCCTTGGAGAGGTACTGCCCTTGCAGAGTACCCAGATTCCGCTTCCAGCAGCACCTGGCAGCTCACAGCTGTCTTAACAACCAGTGCAGGGAACCTGATGATGCCCTCTTCTGGACTCCAAGGGCACTGCACACACAGTGCACATGCAGGCACAACTCTCATATAAATAAAATAAAAATAAATACATCTTTAAAATTAAAAATAAAAAACCGTATTCCTTTACACAGTACATCATATTTGAAATCATTTTAATTTCTTTTTCTTTTAAATTTCATTACATGAAAGCCGGGCGTGGTGGCGCACGCCTGTAATCCCAGCACCCGGGAGGCAGAGGCAGGTGGATTTCTGAGTTCGAGGCCAGCCTGGTCTACAGAGTGAGTTCCAGGACAGCCAGGGCTACACAGAGAAACCCTGTCTCGAAAAACCAAAAAAAAAAAAAAAAAAAAAAAAAAAAAAAAAAGTTCTTTATATATACTCATATACATAAAGATACTATTTATCTTTTACAATAATTATTTTTTAAAAAAAAGAAATCTACTGATAAAAAGGAACTAAACAAACCTCTGTGATGTGGATGCTTGTTTAGAAGAACTATGATCAAGTGTGTATGTGAAGATGCTAGAGATGTCAGAGAAGAGCTTACCAGAGCTGGCTCTCCCTACCATACAGTTCTAGGTATTAACCCTCGTCCTCAGCCTTAGCTCCTGTATCCACGGAGCCACCTCTGGAGACACCCTGACTTAGATTATTTTTTGAGACAAGGTCTTCTCTAGTTCAGTCTGGCCTGGGCCAGGCTGTGCAGCCAAGGGTGACCTTTAACTACCGCTCCTTCTACCTCCCCCTCCCAAGTGCTGAGATGAACGGCATGAGCCATGTCCAGCTAAAATAACACTGTTTTAACAAAAATACAAACTATTTCTTAAATGTCAAAAGAGAAAACACTTTGGAAAAACAATATAGATTATAGCAAGTAATATAGTCTATTTCCACCTCAAGGGCATTAATTATACCAAGCTCTAAGCCAATATCACAAATATTTTTTTAATTACCTTTAAATAGCATTAAAGCACATATAAAAGGTTTTAATGACTTACTGGAATTCACAACTGTAAATATAAATGAACTCAGAGTCACACAGGAGAAGAACATGGCCTCAGTGGCCTCGCTAGCAGGGAACTGTCTTTGATATGTTTATGCAAACTCTGTTATCCTCTCTGAAGAAAAAAAGCTCTCCAACTGGCTGGTGAGATGGCTCAGCTGGTAAAGGCGCTTACTACATAGTCAGAGAACCCACCCATGTTCAATCCTGGGACCCACATGCTAAAATGAGAAGTCAAAGCCCTAAAGTTGTCCTGACTTCCACATGCACACCGTGGCACATACCTGTACACACAGCCACACACACACACACACACACACACACACACATACACACACACACACAAAATAACTTCAATGCTGCTGTACTTCAAAAAATGATATATAATATATATTATCGTATATATATCATCCAAAGTGAAAATTTATAAACCAAAGTTATTTTAACAAAAAAAAAAAAAAGACATAAAAGCCAAAGAAACAGGCAGCTCTAATCTTATTCTCCACATCATATGATATAGAAACAGCTTTAAAGAAGATAAACATTTATAATCTTTTTAATTTGAGATGGTTCATAACTGACTCAGCCAAGCTATGGGTTAGTATTAGTATTCCTAATCCACTCATTGAGAAAATATGTATTTACACAATCATGATTATCATTACTAGGGTTCCATTAACCACACACAACTGCAGAAATGTCTAAAGGGACATTTTAAAGTACCCTAGCAAAGTTTTCACACAAACTGAAGTCAGCAACTGGCTGGAAACAGATGTCAGCACAGTGGCCCTAGAGGAAGGTGATGGAGGAATGCACTTACGTTTCAAAACACCGATCCACGTTGTCGGACATCAAGAGCAGCATGCATAGCTGCTCCAGGGCTATTAGCTGCATGTCCCTTTCGTCCCCCTGACCCATCTGCAGCCACTCCAGAAGCGTGTCAGGATCCACATCTGCCATGGTCTTTAAAAGGCCCCTTTGCCTACATTGAAAAAGGGAAAAGGGTTTTCAAACACTTGCTCAGAACTGATCAGCCTGTGTATAGACTTTCTCTTGTACATCTGCTAGAACCAAGTTTCTGTAAGGTCCTCAAGATACACACACACACACACACACACACACACGCACGCACGCACGCACGCACGCACGCACGCACGTATGTGTGTGTGTGTGTGTGTGTATATACATAAGCTATTCTCTGATTTTCATATTTCACTGTGGCATGCACACGCACACATACCCACTCGAGAACACACACACACACACACACACACACAATAAATATACATTTAAAAAAAACTTTCCGAACTGCAAAGTTTATTTCAAAAAGTATGCTATATATGGAGCAGTTTTGGACTTCCCTCTACTGCCTGGGTTTAATGCAGATACAGTAAACACAAAACAGTTTAACACAGGAATATACCCTGATTAGGTTGCTAGTTAACTAGAAACCAGAGCTGTCTTGGTCAAACACTATGAAGCAAGTTTTGGATCCCAGCACTGTTATCACCAATGTCTGTGCCAAAGGCAAAGAACATCTACAAAAAAGTTCTTTTACTGGTGAACATCTCCCTGCAACCTCCCCCCAAACCCCAGCAAAAATCGGGGCTTCAGATACGGGGCAGATGCAGTATTTTTAAAGACCACATTTTCCAATCCAATTCTTCGAATTGAAAGTCTCTTCTCACAAATATCGAATTCTCAAACTTATTCCTAAATATGTCCAAATACAAACAGTAATTAGATATGAAATTAGATATGAAATCTACCTATGCGGGGAAATACTGATAAGAACTTCTGGCAATCTTGGCAAATGTTCTTGAAACTTTTTTTTTTGGGGGGGGGGTTTGATGCTAAAGTAAATTCAGCTAACAGGTTACCACACACACACAAACACACACACACACACACACACACACACACACACAATATGACATTCTTTCTCGGTTCCCATAGAATAGGGCAGGTAGTTTTTTTAAAAAATTTTTTTGAGAAGTAGTCTAGGCAGGCAAGTCATTACAAAAGCTCCTAGGTGCCTGACCAAAGGACAGCTCTGGGTCCCACGCAATCCACCTGCCGGTGTGCGAACCCAGAGGCGGGTCGCGGTGGGCACCCATCGGCCGCTCCCGGCGGGGCTGCCCCACCGTCCTCGGCCTCCCCAAGGCCGGAGCCGCGATGCTGACACCCAACCCGGGTAAGTTAGCTACCTGCCTCTGGGCGGAGGGCGAAGTTCTCGAGAAGCAGCAAGCCTGCGAGCTCGAGAGGAAGCCGCCGAGCGGCCGGGGTGCGGGTCTCCCGGAACTCGGAGGCCCAGCGGGACGTCCCCGGTCCCCGCCGGGCAGCTGAGCCTTACCAAGGACAAGAGGAGCGTGGCCGGAGCTCCGGAGCCAGCAAGCCAAGCCCCGTAGGGCCAGGGGAGGGGAACAAAGGGCCCGAGACGCAGAGACGACGGCGAACGAACGACCTCACCGCGCCGGGGTCCAGCTCCGCGCCCGCCGCTGGACTCGGCGGCCCGGATCCTCGCGCAGGCCCAGCCTGCCGACGGCGCCCAGCGCCCCCGCCTACCCTTACCGCAGGCTCTTACCCTGGCTCGCCGTACCAAACAGCTCCGGTCCAGCTCCAAGCAGGCCGCGGGCAGAGCCTGGCCCGGCCGCGGCCCTCGAGTTCCCAGGAAACCGCAGGCCGCGCAGGTCGAGCCAGGCAGGCGGCACAGGAAAAGCCGTGTCTCGTCCCTCCCCTTCCTCCGCGGGGACCCGGTGACAAGGAAGCGAGAGGCTTCCCCGAGCGGCGGCAGCCAGCGCGGGTCCCGACCCCAGCACGCGGCTCCTCAGACCCTGCGGTTCAAAGCCGGGTCCGCGCGGAGCTGCCGGCGGCAGCGGGGAGAGGCCGGGTCCATCGCCAGCCGGGCGGGGGCAGGAGAAGGGGTCGGCCGAGCTCCGGGCGGGGAGGCTGGTGAAGGCCGCGCCGGCGGAGGCGGAGCGAACGCCTCCCGGCCGCCCTGCCCGCGGCCACCTGGGGCGCTGCGGAGGCCCGCCCGCGGCACGGGCCGACGACGGGGGGCGCCGGGCTCCCTCGGCGGTCGGCTACGGCTCTCCTCAGCCAGGCCTCCCGGCGCGCCCGAATCGCCGCGCTGTCAATCCGCGCGCGCCGCCAGCAGCTGGTTCGCGCACGCTCCGCCCGTCTCGCCCGCCGCGGGTCACTCCGGAGTCCCGAGGAACCGTGGCCACCGTCTCGCCGGCGCTCGGCCCTCGGGCCACCCTTCCTCCGGGCTTGTTAGGAGGATCACCCAGCGGTTTGCCAGAACGCTTCACAGCGAGCCTAGGAACTCGGTGTGCGCTGCTCAGCCGGGCGTTATCGCCTCGGTGCAGATGGGCGGTCGGAGGCTGCAGGAGCTCGTGCCTCCCGGCTGCCCACCTTGGAGTCCCGGGAAGCAGCAAGCACCAAGGACTTTCAACACCTTTGCCTTCGGCTTGTGGTCACGAGTACTTCCGTAGTTAGTCCCGACAAACTTAATTCATGAGCGTTGAAAATCAACTGCTAGCCGCTGCTAGTGGAGTCCTCACGTAACCGCGACACTAGACCACTGGAGGCTGGAGTTCAAGGTCATCCTTGGCTACAACAAAATGAGGTCAAGATTTTGTCCTGGCTACTGGGCGGCAACGGTGGTGATGAAGGAGGAGCAGCAAAGGGAGAGAGAAAGAGGAAGAAAAAGACTCCTTATTGAACTTTCATGTATTCATTCTTTGAACAAAAAAATAGCAGTAGATCCCTAATTTTAGAAAGAAACTGTGTATGCAAAGATCAAGGCTAGTAGTTTTCAACCATAGAGGCACATTAGATTCACCCGGAAAAGTTTTCTTTAGAAGAGTTTTGGATCCACAGCAAACTGAACAGAAAGTACAGAGAATAAATTAGGGCTACCTTGTTCTATATAATGTGTTCCTGGCTAGGTAGGGCTAAGGACAGAGAGTTCCCACTGATCTCTTTGTTTATGATTTTGCCCTTTCCAAATTATCACGTATAGTTGTAATCATGCTGTACATCAGCCCTTCCAGAGGGTCTTCTTAACTAACACGTTTTAAGGGGCCTCTGTGACTTCTTACAGCTTGGCAGCTTATTTATTTGGTGTTTTGTTTCGTGGTACTGGATTTTTTTTCTTTTTTTTTTTCTTGGATATATTCTATATTTACAATTCATTTCCCTTTTTCTGATTCCCCACCCCCCAGGTACTGGATTTTTTTATTTGGTTTTGTTTTTGCCTTTTATTTTTCTTGTTGTTTGTTTTGAAATGTAACCCTGGCTGGCCTCAATGTCAATATCCTCCTGCCTCAGCTTCCTGAGTATGTCAACGAGTGCATCACACCTGGCTTGGGAGCTCATTTCTTCTTAATGCTGGATAATAGTAAGTTGTTTACATGTAACACAATGTGTTTATTCATATACAGATGCCTGGAGTCTACCTTCACAGACTATGAATGGCTCACACATCAGAAATTTCCAAAGTTCCCAAACAGGAAAAATACTTTCAAACAACGTAGCTAGCACAGGATTGTTGCCAGAACAAATGAAAAACTCTTCAAACTCAAGACTAAGGAAAACACTTGATTAACAATTGTAAAAGACCCACAGAGACATTTAACCAAGAAAATAAACCGGTGACATGTAAGCATATGGAAAGATGCATAACATCATCTGTCCTTGAGAAACTGAAGATTCTCACTGGTGGTCTGTTTTTACAAAACCCCTGAGTTTTGGTTCCCAGTCCCCATATCAGGCAGCTCATGACTGCCTGAACCAGGTCCAGGGGCATCTGATGCCTCTGGCCTCTGCAAGCACCTACATTTGCATACATTTACCCACACACAGACATGCACATGTGCACATAATGTAAAAGTAATACAATTGAATCTCCGAGAAGTAGTTTAAAAATAATATTCTAGGGCTACAGATACAGCTCAGGTAGTAGGGGACTGACTTACTACACACAAGGCCTCAGCTTCTATGCCCAGGGCTGGCTAGAACTGTCCCCAAAACTGGGTATGATTCCCACCACAGGCACAAGAATCAGAAGTTCAAGATCATCCTCAGCTACATAAAGAATTAGGTTCCAGCCTAGAATACATAAAATGACACTGCCTCAAGAAAGGAAAAGAGGGCACAGGGTAGGAAGGGAACACACAATACTTCTAAACATCATTGGAAGGGTGAAAAACCAAAGTCCAATGACACCAGCCCTGGAAGGGTGTGAGTCAGCCAGAGTGCTCTTGGTTCCCATGCAAAGCAGTAGTGTCCCTGTGTAAGACATTTTGTCTGTTTCTTTCCTTTTCTTCCTTCCTTCCTTCCTTCCTTCCTTCCTTCCTTCATTCATTCTTTCTTTCTTTCTAGTTTTTTTTTGAGACAGGGTTTCTCTGTACAGCCCTGGCCGTCCTGCTGTCCTGGAACTCACTCTGTAGACCAGGCTGTCCTCGAACTCAGAAATCCTCCTGCCTCTGCCTCCCAAGTGCTGAGATTAAAGGCGTGCGCCACCACCGCCTGGCTCTTTTTTTTTTTTTTTTTTTTTTTTTTAAGGCTCTGGTTTTGTAAAAGCGGTGATAGACAAAGCCAACGACCCACATAAAAGCCTGCAATCCCAGCACCTCTACGGAGAGATGGGAGGCAGATAGAGAAGAATGCCCT
Organism: Apodemus agrarius; assembly: GCA_964023405.1. Taxonomy (NCBI): domain Eukaryota; kingdom Metazoa; phylum Chordata; class Mammalia; order Rodentia; family Muridae; genus Apodemus; species Apodemus agrarius. Next base: position 71,983,386 of record OZ030011.1, on the reverse strand, counting down.
GGAATCTTGTAGGCCAGCTATCCAGTCGTATGTTGTAGGGCAGAAAGAAGGGAGAAAGGGAACCAACTCCTAAACCTTGTAGAGCTTTGTTTTGTTTTTACTTTAGAAGTTGCTTTATTTATGAGCTAGGCATGGGTCTCACCTTTGATTCTTGCACTGAGGAGTCAGAAGCAGGAGGGCTCTGTGAGTTGAGGTCAGCCTGGGAAGCTACTTAGTGAGACCCTGTCTCCAACAAGACAAATTTGTTATGTACAAATAACAGGCAACATCCTGGAGGATGTTGAAGGAGGAGGAGGAGGAGGAGGAGGAGGAGGAGGAGGAGGAGGAGGAGGAGGAGAAGAAGAAGAAGAAGAAGAAGAAGAAGAAGAAGAAGAAGAAGAAGAAGAAGAAGAAGAAAGCAGACAATACTTTTTAAAAGGCACCAAGATTCTTCTGCTTCTAGATTATTGCTGGTCTAGAGAGAGAGGGAAGTTTCTTGAACCAAAAGTCACAACTGCGAATTGCATATTCTCCAAAACAGGAATGCTAAGGTGATGTTTGGGGGCAGCTAAGAGTACTGTTATTCCAGAGGAGTGGGTTTCAGTTCCCAGCACCTACACATGGAACCTCATATCTGTATGTAACTCAAGTTCTGGGGTATCCTATACCCTCAAACAGACAAACATGCAGGCAAAACACCAATCAATACCAATAACATTAAAATATTAAAAAATATTTTAAAAACAGAGTCAGGCAATGGTGGCACATGCCTGTAATCCCAGCACTCTGGGAGGCAGAGGCAGGCAGAGTTCTGAGTTCAAGGCCAGCCTGGTCTACAGAGTGAGTTCCAGGATAGCCGGGGCTACACAGAGAAACCCTGTCTCGAAAAAAACCAAAAAATCAAAACAAACAAAAAATAATTTAAAAAACAGTAAGATGCTCTCAGACCAAATCTATTCAATATCCCTCCAGACATCCACAGCTGCCTACAGAGCCATAGAAGCAGGTCAGGCAGCCCATCATAATCCAGCTGCTCCAATAATCCAGTAAATGGAAGCAGCCATAAAAGTAATAGTCTTAGCCTCCACATACATACCAGGCATTCACACCCCCACACTTACACATCATATACACACTAGCAATAAATAAATCCCTGGATGAGGTGAGGTACGCCTCTAAGCACACAGGAAGCAAAGGCAGTAGTTCTCTACGAGTTCAAGACCAGCAAATAATCAGGAGCCACCTTCATTATCTACCCAAAGAAGTTGAAAACTTAAGTTTAAACTTAAGTCCAAAGTTGAAAACTTTGAGGGGATTTTTTTTGTTTAATTTTGTTTTTTGAGACCAGGTCTCACTTGGTTCATGATGGCCTCCAGTTCACTATGTAGCTGAGGATGACCTGGTCCTCTGCGTCTTCTGACCACCACCTCCTAAGTACAAGGACTATAGGCTATGTACCACAAGGTGCATGCAGATACCTACAGCTACTTTACTCATAGTTGTTAAAATTCAGGGAAAAGACTGAGTATATTTCAGCGTTGGAACTTTTGCACTTAGTATGTACAAAGCCTTCGCTCCACAAAATACTAGCAACAAAACCTAGAAGCAACTAAGACATCCTGTAGTAGGTGAATAAATACATACCCTTCAAAAGCTGACATATCGACATTTCTTCAAGCATTTATCCATCCATTAGGTACTATTCTCTTTTTTATTTAAAGACTTATTTATCTTTTGTAATGAGTACACTACAGCTGTCTTTAGACACACACTAGAATCGCATTACAGATGGTCGTGAGCCACCATGTGGTTGCTGGGAATTGAACTCAGGACCTCTGGAGAGCAGTCAGTGCTCTCAACCACTGAGCCATCTCTCCAGCCCCCAGCTACTATTCTCTAGGATGCCTGTGAGACAGCATACTCACCTGAGGGAAGTGACTTTACCTCAAATTACTCCCTTTTTGGAAAAGTGAATTTTAATATGCTTTTATCTGAAAGGTGACAGTATTTACAAAATAGAATTTAAAGATTAACCATATAATACATAATGTATTTGTCTCCAAAGTTTTAATAGATTTTATTACATTTACTTATTTACAGTGTGTGTGTGTAAATGTCCATATGTGCCAATGGTAACTGTGTGGATGATGGTCAGAGGACAATTTGTAGAAGACAGTTCTCTCCTTCCACCATGTAGGTAGAAGGATCACCCAGCCTGGTAACAAGTGCCGTTACCTACTGAGCCATCTCGCCAGTTCACAAATACCTGATTGAAATTCATTTATATCAACCATGAAATCCTGACAACATTTGGGGAACCTTGGTAAAGGCTGAATAGAGTTGGGTTTTTGGGTTTTTTTTTTTTTTTGGTTTTTTTGTTTGTTTGTTTGTTTGTTTTTTGTTTTTCCAAGACAGGGTTTCTCTGTGTAGCTCCGGCTGTCCTGAAACTCACACTGTAGACCAGGCTGGCCTCGAACTCAGAAATCTGCCTGCCTCTGCCTCCCAAGTGCTGGGATTACAGGCGTGCACCACCACCGCCCGGCCTATGAATAGAGTTTTTAAAAATAATTTTTGTGACTCTTCTTGTGGTTTTGTGACAAGGTCTTACTACCTAGAACTTGCTTGGTTTTTAGTTTAGTTTTTAGCCTGGAACTCATGGACATCTGTCTCTCAAATGCTAGGATTACAAGCAGGGACCTCCAAGCTTAATTTATTTTTTTTGCAATTTTGATAAGCCTAAACTTAGTTCAGAATATTTTGTTTTGTTTTGTTTTGTTTTGTTTGTTTTTTCGAGACAGGGTTTCTCTGTGTAGCCCTGGCTGTCCTGGAACTCACTTTGTAGACCAGGCTGGCCTCGAACTCAGAAATCCGCCTGCCTCTGCCTCCCAAGTGCTGGGATTACAGGCGTGCGCCACCACCGCCCGGCCAGAATAAATTTTTTTATGACAGTAAGTTTAGCTTATAATGGCTAATTCTAAGTAATAACTATCTTCCAGGGATCATCGTTGTTTTCCTAAACATTTTTTAAATGATGCACTTAAAATAAATCCTAGAATATTGATACATTGTTACACGATTCACTATAGCCACCATATTCCTTGGTAGTAGAGTCAAAAGCCAAACAGTAGTTGTACATGCTGGGTACTCTGTGTTCCTAGTCAGTGGTTCCTGTTCTAAAGCTAATAAACTCTTCCATAATTTGCTAACATCCTGTTCCTTTTGTCTTGAGGAAGTTTTTTTCTTGCCAGTAAATAAAAGATCTGTTGCCCTGCTCACTCAGCTGCATGAATATCACGCAGTAAGCGTAGTTAAAGGGAGATGGAACCTGGTTTGCAAACGTAGAAATGTGCTTCTACAGGAAAAGTAGAAATGAGAAATCGTCTACAGAATGTAGACATTTTTCAGTATCTTTATTTTTATGAAGAATATTATTATCAATTGTAAAATGTGTATTGGGGAAGTTGCATAATTTATGCAGAATTTTTAAAACTTTCCTTCTGGATACACTAAGTGATTACTATTTTTTTGTTTGTTTGTTTCTGATAACAATATAATGGTTTCTAAAAGAATCCTAATCCTGAGCGCTCACAAAAAGGGCCCTATCATGGCTGCCCTCAGAAAGACCCAACAAGCAGCTGAAAGAGTCAGATGCGGATATTTGCAGCCAGCCAATGGTCAGAAGCAGCTGACCCTGCGATTGAGTTAGACAAAAGCTGGAAGAAGCTGAGGAGGCGGGGAAACCCTGAACCCTGGATTTCTCAGACAATGGACCACCAACCAGGCAGCATACACCTGCTGATATGAGGCCCCCAACACATAGACAGCAGAGGACTGCCGGGTCTGGGTTCAGTCAGAGATGATGCCCCCAACCCTCAAGAGACTGGAGGCCTTAGGGAGTTTAGAGGTCTGGTGGGGTGGGGGGTGGGGGGTAGGGACATCCACGTGTAGACAGGGAGGTGGGGAGGAGGTATGGGATGTGGAACAGTTGGAGGGTGGGTGGGGGTAGGGGTTGGGGAGATGGGAGTGGAATAAAATTTGGAGTGTAAATAAATTAATAAATAATAAAAAAGAGAACTCTAATCCTAGAGTACTTGGATAGCTAGCATAAACAAGCCTTGAGTTTGATCCCCAGCACTGTGTAAAACGAGGCATCATAGTGAAGGCGCATAATCCCCGCAGGGAGGAAGTATCAGGGAACAGAAGTTCAAGAACAACTTATCTACATATTGAGTTTGAAGCCAGCCTGGGATGTGTGAGACCCTGCCTCAAAAAGTAAACATATAAAGTTATGCATATATATTTATAATGATTATTCTTAACCAATATAAAGGGAATATATTAGAGTTAAAACCTCTTCCTTGAACTTTTTTTTTTTTTTTTTTTGGTTTTTCAAGACAGGGTTTCTCTGTGTAGCCTTGGCTGTCCTGGAACTCACTCTGTAGACCAAGCTGGCCTCGAACTCAGAAATCCACCTGCCTCTGCCTCCCAAGTGCTGGGATTACAGGCGTGCGCCACCACGCCCGGCTTCCTTGAACTTTTAATAAAAATTTTTTTAGAATTATTTATTTTATGTATATGAGTACATTGTAGCTGTCTTTAGACACACCAGAAGAGGCCATTGCAGATGGTTGTGAGCTACCATGTGGTCGCTGGGAATTGAACTCAGGACCTCTGGAAGAGCACTGAGCCATCTCTCCCGGCCCTTCCTTGAACTTTTAAAACTTATCTATTTTTCTTCCTTGTACTTTTTATGCTGTCCAAAATCACCTGCCAGTCAGCATCCCAGCTCATCTCTCACTCAGAGAGCAGTTTTCACTGCTTCTATTGGTTAGCCTGAAACAAGTATGTGTTCATTAGCATGAAAATCCTATTTCTCCTCAGATCAGTGGCCTGCAATAGCAGAACAGTCCAAAAAGCTGCGTAGGAGGAAGAATCTAGGTCAGTCAGAACCCAATTTCCACTTCCCTGAAGTACTTTGCCACAAAATCTCTGAATTGTTGTGTATAAAACCTACGTTGGGGCTGGAAAGATGGCTCAGTGGTTAAGAGCACTGACTGCTTCTCTGAAGGTGCTGAGTTCAAATCCCAGCAACCACAAGGTGGCTCACAACCATCTGTAACAAGATCTGAGCCCTCTTCTGGTGTGTCTGAAGATGGCTACAGTGTACTTGCATATAACAATAAATATATCTTTAAAAAAAAAAAACCCTCACTGGCCGGGCGGTGGTGGCACACCCCTGTAATCCCAGCACTTGGGAGGCAGAGGCAGGTGGATTTCTGAGTTCAAGACCAGCCTGGTCTACAGAGTGAGTTCCAGGACAGCCAAGACTACACAGAGAAACCCTGTCTCAAAAAAACCCAAAAAACTAAAAAATAAAATAAAAATAACATAAAGCCTACATTGGTGCTAGCAAGCAAGTGCTTGCTGCACGTGTAAGCCGGGTGACCTGAGCTTTGGTTCCGGCACCACATAAAAAGACTGGTACCTTACACTGTCTGTAACCTCAGTGCTACTGTTATGGAGACAAGAGACTCTTGGGCTCCTTAACCATCCAGCATAATCCCAAAAGGTGAGTTCCAGGGACAGTAAGAGACCTTGTCTCAAAACCTAAGGTGCAGGGGCTGTAGAGACGTCTCAGCTGGTAGAGGCCCTTGCCACCGAGACTGGTGGCCTATTTGATCCCTGAAGAGAACCAGCTCCTGTAAATTGATTGGTCTGTGACCTACACATACACACAATAATACACATGCATATGCTCCCTCCTTCCTATACACAAAGACCTAGACTGAAAAGTCAGAATTTAATATTTAATATAAACTCAGCCCAAGGGACAATGTTTGATAGTCTAGGGAAATTCCAACAACTGGTAACAGCTGAAGACTGTCCCTCGAGCAACATGGAAACGTGGGTGCTGAGGTATTCTAGAGGACAGGGCACTGCTTCATCAACTAAGTGAATCCCCAAAAATCTGCAGCCAACTTTGGCCACACTGGTTTTCTTTGAAATCTATTAATGGCCATATGATTTCCACGTATTACTCAATTTCATTACGTTTGTATTAACTTTCACTTACATACATATGACATATAGATACAGATATAACTACTTTATTAAAATCATTAAATAGAATTCAAATACCATGAAGTTTATCATTTTCCAGGCTGTCCTGGAATTCTGTAGCTGCGGCTGGCCTCGAACATACTGTAATCTTCCTAAGTCTCCAGAGCACTGGGACCGCAGCTCTGCTTGCTTGTGTTTAGGGTTTTGTCTTTGTTGACATGGGCTTTTATGTTACCCAGATTGGCATTGAACAAATTTGTAGTTGAGGATGACTTTGAACTGTTTTTGTTGTTTTTGGGTTTTGGTTTTCAAGACAGGGTTTCTGTGTGTAGCCCTGGCTGTCATGGAACTCACTCTGTAAACTTTGAACTCAGATCCACCTAGCCCTGCCTCCCAAGGGCTGGGGTTAAAGTGAGCACCACTTACATCCGGCCTATATTTCCATTCCTATGCCAGCTCCTCTAGCTTAATTTCAATAATCCTGCTGTGCGTTTTGAAATTAGGCACAGAGAATTCAAATTGGTTTCCTGTTTCAAGATTATTTTGGCTCCCTGAGTTCCTGGCATTTCCTTATGTCTTAAGATCAGTTTGCCAATTGTGAAAAACATAAAAAATGCAAAAAAAAAAAATAGCTATTATTTATAAAAACTTAAAAAGTTCCTTCTTTGTTGTTTGCGTACAGGTATTTTATCTGCATGTTTGTCTGTGTACTGGGTGTGCCCTCAGAGGTCAGAAGAGGGCACTGGGTCACTGGGTCACCTGGAACAGGAGTAAAGGATGACTGTGAATTACCAGAAGGAATTTGGGAACCTAATTAGGGTTTTCTGCAAGAGCTGCAAGTGCCCTTAACTCCTGAGCCATTTTTCCTGCCCTCTCAGCTACAATTTAATAGGGATTACCTTGAGTTCATAGTTTCATTTGGACAGTGTTAGCATTTATGGTATCGCCTTCAAATTTATGGGCATAGAATGCCTTTTGTTCCACAATTTCCCCCAGGACAACAGTCCCAGTGTTGAGAACCAGCCCCTAGAGACCATGAGACTGAAAAACATGCAGACTGGCTAGCACCAGCAGACATATGTCCCAGGTACCACAAAACCATTACATCTCTGCAGTGTGAGTCCGACAGAAAGGCCTGTTAATGGGTCTGCACACGTGATTTTGCCCTCACTGGATTGTATTTGGTTGATCTTAAAGAAATATCACGGGCGGGCTGTGGTGGCGCACGCATTTAATCCCAGCATTTGGGAGGCAGAAGCAGGCGGATTTCTGAGTTTGAGGCCAGCCTGGTCTACAGAATGAGTTCCAGGACAGCCAGGGATACACAGAGAAACCCTGTCTCGGGAAGAAAAAAAAAAAAAAAGAAGCCGGAAACAAAATGTTAAGAAAAATCACAACTCAGGCACATTTTCATATGTAGGGTCCATTTGTGATGCGTCACACACTAATCTGACAGTTGTTGTTGTTGTTGGGTTTTTTTGTTTGTTTGTTTTGGTTTGGTTTTGGTTTTTTGGATTTGGTTTTTTGAAGACAGGGTTTCTCTGTATAGCCCTGGCTGTCCTGGAACTCACTCTATAGACCAGGCTGGCCTCAAACTCAGAAATCCGTCTGCCTCTGCCTCCCAGAGTGCTGGGATTACAGGCCACCAATGCCCCGCCCTGACAGTTGTTTAAGTGACTTATCTTATGTGCATTGGTTTTCTGCGTGCAGTGCACGTATGCCTGTGTGAGGATGTCAGGCCTCTGCAACTGGAGTTTCAGGCAGTTGCGAGTTGCCATGTGGGTGCTGTTGGTGTGACTCGTAGCTTCTCTCTCCTCGATCATTTGCCTAGGTGTTGTAACAATAACTAAGACTAGAATATCAGTTTTCCACTACTATTGTTGCCTTGTCTGGCTCTCACTTCAATACTGTTAGATTTTTGTTATTTTATTTATTATTTTTATTATGGTTTATTTATATTATTTGTTTTATTGCATTTCTTTTTCTGGGGGCAGTTCATGTGTGAAGATCAGGAGGCATTCTATATGTAGTCTATTCTCGCCTTCTGCCATGTGGGTTCTGGAGACTGCACTCTGGTCAGACGGGGCAGCCAGTGCCTTTACCCACGGAAGCCTCTCCCCAGTCCCTTTATTATTATTATTTTAATAGTACTGAGAATCCAACCAAGGTATGACCATGTTAGGCAAGAGTTCCAACACTAAGCTATAGCCCCATCCTCCTTTAAATTTCATTTCATGTATATATGGCCATGTGTGCACACACATGCACACACACACACACACACACACACACACACATACACACACTCAGGCACACACCACTGCTCTGCTTACCTGATCTACTGAGCCATTTATCATTATACCGTGTCCTTATGCACATCTAGTAACATTAATTATTTTCAGATGGAGTTTGCCTGATATTATCATAGTCACTTCAGCTCTGTTCTGAGTAAGACTTAAACGATACAACTTTTTCCTTTCAACCTATTTGTGTTTAGAAGCTAAAGTCTATCTCTAAGTGTATAGTTAGGTGTTGTGCCCAGAGCCTAGGCATGCTTTCTACCACAGAGCCACACCCTGTAAAGGCCCATGATTTGTCAAAGAATGACACCCCAGACTTAAATACTATTTTACTCGGCAGAAGTCTAGCATGTTGGGGTCTCCCATCACCAATATAGAGAGACAACCACGTGAGCTCGCAGGCCTGATCTAAAGCACGTTAGGGGGTTCCGGAGTAGGTGACCTATGTCTTGCTGTCCATCTCTAGGGACATCCTGCCACTGGAACTGGAAACTGTCGCTGACCCCAGTCTGGCTGGGCAGCGTCTGATGGCAGGGCAGTTTCTGAGGAGCTGCCTGAAGCTGGTTTTTGTTTTTTTCCTAGTGACTGACTTATCTGGGCTTGTCTGGACTTGCCCAGTTCTTAGGCCTAGTCTCTAAACTGCCAGTTTGAAGCCTGTTATGGAGTCAGTCTTCTCCACCCCAGCCCGGTCAAGTCAGTTAAAACATGCCAGGTGTGGAGGTGCAGGCCTTTAATCTAGCACCGGAGGAAAGCCAGTTCTCTGCATGTGAGGTCAGTCCAGAGGTCAGCCAAGGTTACACAAGGAGACCCTGTCTCCAAAAACTGAAAACAAGCAAACAGAAAAGGGGGGTGGGGGATGGAATCTATCACATTTAGATTTTGATATTGTACTGTTGGGTCCATTTACACATAGCATAGGGTTTCTTTTTCAGTCTGCAATTTTCCTGGTTATTTTCTGTTTCATGTCTGTTTTGCTCCCCTTTTAAAGATTATTTGTTTTTACTTCATGTGTGTTGCTGTTTTGCCTGAATATACGTCTCTGTGAGGGTGCTAGGTCCCCTGGAACTGGAGTTACAGACAATTGTGAACTCCATGTGGGTGCTGGGAATTAACCCTGGTCTTCCGGAAGAACAGCCAGTGCTCTTAAGCACTGAGCCATGTCCAGCCTATTTTTGGTCCATTTCTATTTCTCCATTGTTGCTTTATTTTAAATAATTTTCTTACATAGTATGTAATCTCTTTGTTATTTCCTTTGTAACATTTTTTACTTATTTTGACAATTTCACACATGTAAACGTTTCTATTATGTTTTAAGTTGAATTAGCTTTTAGAGACTGGCCTGGGGACTACAATTAACGTATTTTTTAAATTAAATTTTTTCTTTTGTTTTTGAGATTATAATATAATTATATCGTTTCTCACTTTCATTTCCCCTTTCCAAACACCCCCCTCCTTGCTCTCTTTCAAACCAATGACCTTTTTTCCACTAATTATTACATTCGCATGTTCATATACATTCATACATACATACATACTCACTCCTAAATATAAGTTGTTCAGTCTGTATAGTGTTACTTATATGTATGTTTTCAGGGCTGACTACTTGGTACTGGGTCACCTATTGATATGCTTTTCCCTAGAGAAGACTATTTCTCCTGCTCTCCACATTATTCTTAGTTCTTTGTGTAGGATTGAGTTCTCGCAGTCTTTCTTCACCACCAAGGCCAAGTCTAATACCCGCCGCCACCTTCATATCCACTTTCCTGTGTCCATCGATGTCATCTTTATTCAGCTCATGTTTAAGCAGTGTACTGGCTAGTCTTTCAACTTGACACATGAACTAGAGCTATCTGATAAGAGCGAGCCGAACTTGAGAAAATGTCTCCATGAGACCCGGATGTAAGGCATGGTAGTTTGTAATTTTAAAAAGCACGCTACCGCCTTCACCCAGTCTCACTCCCTACACAGCTCCGCCAATGGCCAGCTGGCGCCTTTCCCGTAAGCAGCGATGGCTCACCCGGCTGGCCCCTCCCGGGTTTCGCCAAGCCTCCATCTACTGTCTGGGCTGCTGTCTTTCTCCTCCTGCCCACCTTACCTCTGCGGAAGAAAAACACTAGACCGCTTTACTATTTTAAAACTTGCCAGATAACAAATGCTGGGCGAAGATTTTCCTGCCCTAACCTTATCAGCCTGCCTATTCCAGCCGTCTGCAGGTGGTGGAGGCCGCCAGTTTCCACCCACCCCAAGATCTTCCATGGTTGTTGTGTGCCTCCTGTTCCAAAACCTGCCAGAAAAACTTCCCCATTCCCGGATCCCTTCTCTTTTTCCTGGAACCTCGAAGTCCCACCTTTTTCCTTTTGCCCAACAATTGGCTTCTGCCTTCTTTATTAACACAATCGAAAACCAATTAGGGAATCAGATTTTAGTATCAGCTCCTCCCCCTACAAGGCATTTTCTTAATTAGTGATTGGTGGGGGAGGAGGCCCAGCCCATTGAGGTGGTGCCACCTCTGGGGGGGGGGTGTGAGCTTGGATTCTATAAGAAAGGAGGCTGAACAAGCCAGTAGGCAGCACCCCTTCATGGACTCTGAGTTAGCTCCTGCCTCTAGGTTCCTGCCCTGCCTGCCTTCCTGTCCCGACCTCCTTCAGTGATGGACTACAGATGTGGAAGTGTAAGCCAAATAAAGCCGTTCTTCCCCAACTTGAGTTTTGTTCATGGTGGTTTGTCCCAGCAATAGAAACCCTACATAAGACTGGCAGTCACGCTGGTGAGACTCTATAGGTCTAGCTTCTGGCATTACTAGGAGACACAGTGTTACAGCAAAACCCGGATTCTCCGGCTCTTAGTTGCCCTACCTCTTCTGCAATGAGCCTTGGGTGCAGGAGATGTTTTGTAGAAGTGTCCAATGGGACCGGGGTCCACAGCAACTTTGCATTTTGATCGTGCTTTTCTTTAATTGCCTTCATCTGTTGCAAAGAAAAGTTTCCTTGATGTGGTATACAATCAATACTTTAATTTAAAAATAGCTCAGAGCTCTGGGTATGGTGGCATGAGCCACCATTTGGGAGGCAGAGGCCAGCATTTCTGTGATTAGAGGACAACCTGGTCTACACAGTGAGTTCCAGGCCTGCCTGGTATAAGAAGTGAGACCCTAACTCAAAAACCAAACCAAACAGAAACAAACAAACCCAGGCAAACAGGGCTAACAATTCAGTTACAGGTGCAATTCAGTGATAAGGCATTTGCCTACTATCTCCAAGGCCCTGCCTGCACCCGATCCCCAGAATGCAAAAAACCAAACCGACCAATCAAACAGCCAAACAAACAAACAAAACCCCCAAACCCTAACCAGATTAAAACCAATTTTAGTATAATTGTTTTGATGCAGTTGTCCCTTACAGGAGATTTTTTAAAATGTTACAAATATCACATTTATGGATTTGCCTTTACCCATAATATTTATTGTAAAATAAAGTTTCTTAAATATTGAAATTATATCTGCTATGCCCCAGATGCTTTTCCCCTTTCAGTAGTTTTTATACAGTAATTATCTAAAGAAACGTTGCTTAGTGGAAGGGCTAATGGGCTTTTATCAGAAACCTTAGCGTCCACTAATGGCTTTTAGCCAAGACTGACTTTGTAATCCGGATTAAGCCACTGAGTTGCTGTCCGGCTTCAGGGTCCTCGCCTCATCTGTGTCCCTCCTCCAGGTTCACCGGCGGCGGCTGTGCAAGCTTCTGTCATTCTAGCTGGTAAGAGCATGTCCTGAAAGGAGGTCAAAAGCTTTAGACCACTGTCAACTCATAACCCAACAACAATGATAAAAATAATTAGGATTAAGTAAAAACTATGAAATGTACTTCAGGATGACCCACTGCTGTTTGCAATATGCTGTGATAAGAAAAAACAATCCTCCATCTCTCCGACTGCTTTCTGGGTACGTTTCTACGAAAAGAAATCTCTGATGGCTCAACAACACAGTATATATCCAGCCGTAGGTGAATCCATTTAAAAATATAATCATAGTTTTCCAACAGGGAGGAGACAGCGGTGATTCTCCAAAATAGGGGTCATATGTCATCTCAAAGTCTGTTTCATTGGGTCTGATGTTGACTCCTTCTGTCGGGTTTTAGTTTTGGAGAGACAAGCTTTGGTACTTGTCTTGGCCCAGGATAGCCCTGAACTTTTGGGGCTCCCATATCAACTTTTTTGTTTTTGTTTTTGTTTTTTGTTTTTTTTGTTTTGTTTTTTGTTTTGTTTTGTTTTGTTTTTGACCAGGTATTGACTTTTAAGAGATAGAACCAGTATCATCTAGAGTCTGTAGCCCAGTGAGATAGAAGCTCTATTTCAGGGCTAGCAGTGGAACTCAGTGGTAGAGTACTTACACTTACCAGGGTTCTCTAAATCCTGGCCCTGATACCAGAACTGAAAAAAACACCTACTGTGTGCCAGAATGCTGTCCTGGCACACAGATGGCTCAGAAAGGACTGACTACAAACCAAGTTCTAGGCCAGCCTGAGCTACATGCAGAGAGGCCCTACCACAACAAGCAACAAAATTAAAACTAAACAGAAAAGGGGGAAGGAAAGTGGGATAAAAGAGGGGGTGGGGTTGGGAAGAGGGACACTTAGGATTTTAGAGGAGACACCATTTACACCCTGAAGTTAGTGGTTCATTTCGCAGAAGATAAACTTTGGCCTTTCCACATGGGAAGCATGTCTGTTGCTGTTTTGGGCTGCTGAGGTCGGTGTGATCTCTAAATACTAATGAAAGGGCATGTGTGATACAAGAACTGGTTAGCCCATAGGCGTAATTTAACTATGAAGTGATTCTGTGATTCTCATTTTAAAGAGCTCGCATTGTCTTACTCAGTCTTCGGGAAGGGCAGCTGGACCTACCGCCTTCTTAACCACCACAGAATTTTCCCCTATGTGGGCAGGGGCGGGGTTGGGGACAATAGCTCAGTGACAGAGTGCTTGTCTAGCAGGCAGGCCTCCCTGGCTTCTGTCCCCATCTGCAAAGCAAAACCAAACAAATGTTCATACGATCCTATTCTCTCAGTGGATGGCCAGCCTTCTCTTCCTCGCTGCTAATTACTCTAAAACTTCTTTCTTACCAAAGGGGAGGAAGGGGATGAAGGTTGCTCGTTCGCTCCCACTTAGGAGCTGCTTCCTATAGGAACACTGCTCTCCTAAGCAAGCCCACTGGCCTGTCCTTAGCCGCCTGACATCTTATTAGCAAACAGAATTGCTTAAGGCTTTTCTTAGTGTTACTGTCCCATCCGAACTCAGAAGCAGCAAACCTAGCTTCCACAAACAGACCAAACTCGATGTACTCACTAACCCCTCGGACTTCAAGATCTGAGTAGAACATGTTTATTCCCGAAAGAAACCACTGAAATTTCTCCTTGGCAATTAGTTTTCCTCCTGAAACCTGTGTAATGTCGTGGAGTTGTTTTTTTTTTTTTCCTCTGCTTCTTCCTCTCCCCCTAGCACTCACCCTCACCCTCTCCTTCTTCTTCCTCTCCCTCTACCGCACCCCCCCCCACCCCCGTTTTCAGTGTCAGAAAAGAAAGTACAGAATCTTCTTCTCATAGTGGTGTCTTCAATATGCCTAAAATTCAACACCAATTAAATTACATATTATCTTAGTACTAGGACAGTTCCTTTTCCTCTTTGGCCTGTTTTGGGGCGGGGGAGGGGGGAGTACCTGCTCCAATCAGAGATTGATATCCGATGGGTAAACAGAAACATGTTAGGGAGACTAGTTTGTTTTAGTCCTTACATTCCAGTTCACAAAATGAGTTTTTGCGGGGCCAGTCCTTCAGCCCGGCCCTTTAGTTTCTTCCTAAACAGAGCAGAGAGCTTGTTTGTAGCCCCCTTCAGCCTTCAGTCTTGGGAATCCTCCCGTTCCTTGTCCACCTCCTCCCCGCCCTGCGCGAGGCTCGGACGGCAGGGACTTTGGGAAAGTCCAGCCTTTCGAAAGGAGCGGGTGCTGGTGACTGGCCGCGGCTGCCGCCCCGGAGGTGACCGGAGTCAAATGTAAACCTGGCGTTTATCTCTCGCAGCCAAACATGTTGTGCAACCGGGAGCAGTGGGCACTGTGCGAAAGGTTGTCCCGGGAGCAGCCCCAGCTCCAGGATTACTCAGCTCGTCCTGTCCCCGGGAGCTGTGCGGGACCAAGACACTGGAGGTCACCGCGATGGAGAGGCCAGCGGGCCAATGAGAGGAAGCCGGAGGCGGGGAAACGGCCCTTGGCAACCACCGCGGCCCGGGGCACAACATCTGAAGGAAAGTTGTCTTGTGACCTTTATTGTTTCCCATGAGAACATTCTCAGGCCCGAAACGTTAGAAGTCAGAGCCGTTTCTGGCAACCCTGGTTTATCGGGAGCCAAAACATGCCTTTTTTTTTTTTTTAATTTTTTTGGAAAAGCCATTTTTCTTCTTTTTCTTGAGACAAGAGCTCACGCAGCCCGGGGGCCCTGAGCTGAGAAAGACCTTGAGCTCTTGATCTCGCCTCCACCTCCATCACAGGCATGTTCCGCCAGACCCAGCTAACCGTCTATTTTCCTTTGGTAATAAAATGTTTAATTATTAAAAGTACCCTCGCCAGGCCTGCCATGCTCTGTATCCCGTGAGGCTGAGGCAGGAGGCCTGTGGGTTTAACGCCAGCCTGGGCTGCGGAGTAAAACCGGTCCTAAAAGCCAAATACAAATACCTAACAAAACAACGGAAAGTTAGGAAAATAAAATACTTTATTTCTATGACGGTTGAGGTCATCATAAGCTTATAAGTTTCGTCACTCTGGTAACCCATAAGCCTTTTCTCCCTTACCGTATCTTAAGCGATTAAATAATATTCTATTCATCATATTTTATAGCGGGACTGTCTCAGACCCGCCAGCTATATAAATAATGACAGAGGCTTATTAATATTTTAAAGCTTATGCCTTACCTGGCAGCCTCGCAACTACCCTATCCTGCTTAACTCTGGCCTACATCCGGCCGCGTGGCCAGCTCTACCTTTCTGCTCGGGTCTACCCCCTCCGCGCATGCGCTGAGTCTCTAACTGTGCGCGGTGTCCCGCTCTTTCCCAGAGTTCCTAGCTCTGCCAGGAAGTTCTGCCTTCCACTTCCTGCCCAGCCATTGGCCTTGATTAAAGCCAATGAGACACAGTTCTAGACTGCCTTAGGCAGGAGAGGAAGAACAAATATTTACAAAATATGAGCCCAGTGATGGGCCCTGGAAACAACAATCCCAGGTCGTGCTAATGTTTAGCTCTCTGCCAGTTCAGCATTAATACTTGAATAGACAGAAAGGCACACCCCCACACGATGTATCTGTTTTTAATATTATTTAACGTGTATCTCGACAATGTTTCACGTTAATAATTTACACAAATAGACTGCTTTCATCCTATGTGTCTATATATACCACCAAAATGAACGTAATTGAAATAAAGCTTCCTATAAGGAAAGTTGTACGTTCAGTGCCTTACCACACATATAAAACCGCCGGGCGTGGTGGTGCACGCCTGTAATCCCAGCATTTGGGAGGTAGAGGCAGGCGGATTTCTGAGTTCGAGGCCAGCCTGGTTTACAGAGTGAGTTCCAGGACAGCCAGGGCTCCACAGAGAAACCCTGTCTAGAAACACCCCCCCCCCCAAAAAAAAAAAAAAGAAAGAAAACACATATAAAACTTACGGAAAGTCGGGAGGTGGTGGCAAATGCCTGGGATCCCCAGTGTTTGGCAGGCGGATCTCTGAGCTGGTCTACAGAGTGAGTTCCAGGGCAGCTAAAGCTACACAGAGAAACCCAGTCTTGAAAAAACCTCCTCTCCCGGCCTCCCCAAGTATCCGCACTGGGCCCACAAAACCACGCTTAGATGCACATACTTATTCATAATTAAAAATAATCGCGGGGGGCCACAGGTCACTCTGTAGACCAGGCGGGCCTCGAACTCAGAAACCCGCCTGCCTCTGCCTCTCAAGTGCTGGGATTACAGGCGTGCACCACCACCGCCCAGCTATTCCCTTACTTCTTAAAGGGGCGGTTAGGGCTGGGAATATGACTCAGTTGGCAGGGAGCCTGGCTGGCAGGGGAGAATTTCCCCCAACACCACATGAAACCAGGTATGCCCGCGGTGGTCTCAGCACGGGGGAGGTGGAGGCGGGAACACCGGAAGTTCAAAGTCATCTTCTGCTACACGGGAGTCTCAGGCTAGCCTGGGCTACAAGGCCTTTTCTAGAAACAAAACAAAGTAAAACCCTAACTCAAACACAAACAAACAAACAAACAAACGGACATTTCTCTTAGCTGAGCATATTAATAGCTGACATCTGAGATGAACGCCAACATAATTGTCCTCAGCCTTATGTGACTCCAGAAGTCAGATTGTTCAGATTGATCCTGGCTCTAAAAATGTAGACGCTAAACTGAATTAAAAATAGCCGGGCCAGCTATTGATACGCCCTCAGCACGAGGGAGGACGCGGTAGGAAGATGAAGAGTTTGAAGCCAACAGCTGACCACAGGCTTAGCGGCGGGGGGTGGGGGTGGGGGGTTGGGGGGGGTTGGGGGGGGGATGCCGATCCAGCAACCTTGCCAACCTCATCCAGTCTCTGGAACTCACAGTGTAAGGAAGGACTTCCAAAAGTTGTCCTCGGGCTTTAGTCTCATGCTGACGCATAGATGCACCCCCACCATCACACGCATTCATAAGAACAATAATTCTTGAAATAATAAAAATATTAAAACAAGATTTTGCTTGACGAGGTGATAGGGGCTCTTAATCACAGCACCTGGGAGGCAGAGGCAGACAGATCTCTGAGTTCCAGGCCAGCTACGGCTACATAATGAGATCGTCTTTCAAAAATAAAATCAAAATATAAACGAATAAAGATAAGAGTTTGAAGTTAGTCTGGGTTGTACAAGTAGACTCTGCCTCAAACAAAAACAAACAGCAACAATAAATACAATTATCAGGCTGGGGAGCAACTCAGTGGTTGTAGCGGGTAGTTTGGGCGACACCACTATGAGCTACCTGCGAGCCTCAGGTGCACACCCGCCCAGGAGCTATCTCGTCCTCGGATGAAAGGCGCGCAAACATTAGCTCAGTTTTTGTTTTTTGTTTTTTAAATCTGTGTAGCCCAGGCTGTCCTGGAACTCACTCTGTAGACCAGGCTGGCCTCGAACTCAGAAATCTGCCTGCCTCTGCCTCCCAAGTGCTGGGATTACAGGCGTGCGCTCACTTTTAACCTGCCTTACCGGCTCAAAGGCTGGGCTCTTCGAAGCCTCCTGCTTTCTAAGCCTCCTGCGCTAGCGTACCCTTAACTTTACTGCCAGCTCAGCACCTCTAAATCTGCCCGCAGCTTAGTTGCGCAGTTACCTTCTGTGAAACCCATAGGTCTTGCTGCCCAAGATGCCCTAGTGCCGCTCTTCCATGAGCTGTTTTCCCTTTCCGCCTAATTTTTGAAAGATCCTGTAGCTCTGAGTCTGTTCCATTTCTCTCCCCCAAGAAGTCCCGCCTCTTTCTTTCCACCCAACCATTGGCTGCTGGCCTCTTTATTGATTGGTCAAGAACCAATTGGGGACAGGACCTTCAGCATCCGTACTCGCAGAACCACTCTTCTTCTACAAGTGGTAGAGCACATGCTTAGCATACACATGGCTCTCTGTTTAATACCTAGTATCTAAAATACATAAGAGCATAAATAGTCATTGGGCAGTGAGAGGGCCAGTGAGGATAGCTGGCTTTCAGGTCACTGGGAGAACCCACTAACTAGTAGTTTCATTCAGTTATAGTGGATTTACTGCGGTAGTAAACTAAGACTCATGGACCTTCCTACTGAGACAGATTCTCTGGGCTTGCTACCCAGAGATCTGCAGTTTGGTAAACACCACAGAAAGATTCCCAGCACCCCACAGTGCAGAGGAACTCTAGGGTTGGTGGCACAAGAGAAGCGGTAGGGCTCCCGCACGTGGGACCTGCGACGCTCTGCTCAATTTCAAGGACTGACTTAGGACAACAAGGAAATGAAGAAAAGACAGACACATGGACAAGCTAGGATCAGGCGGGCTGTGTTCACTCTGTGGAGGCCACCAACTACACCAAATTCATCAGATTTATTTTGTACGTCTGAATTGGGGAGGTGGGTTTGTTGTACGTGGCTGACCAAGGAGGCAGGTTTAGCTAATCTTGGGTAAGAGGTCTCTTTAGGGAGGAGTCTCCGAAGCAGAGCAGTCTCAGGTTGCAGGTATCTGAGAGCAAGAAGCTGTGACAGACAGTTTTTGAGCACACTGGCCAGCTCTCCACAAACATCTGTGGTCAAGAAGAAGGCTTTGCCACGTGTTTGAGCCTTGGCTGGGGAAGGTGAGTCTGAGACATCGGGGTCCTTAACATGGCTGTGACCCTGTCAGCAGTGCACATTTACCCAGCGCTCCCTCCTCTCCCCACAGCGGGGTGCGTGCCTAGCACCGAGGCTGGGTCGCATCCACGTAGGGATCCTCTATATACAATCCATTGTGCTATATTTTGTTGGAGGAGAATGGGAAGACGCAGTTCTTTAACCTACTGTGACATTGAAGTATTAATGTCTGAGGAAAAACTACATTTCATGAAGTTCCAAGAACCACCTTAATTATTGTTTCAAATGAGAGGTAGGTGGATGCTCATTGACTATTGGCCAAGAGCAAAAGGAAGATTCAAGATGGCCGCCGCCTGGAAGCACACGCTAAGTCTCAGTTCCAGTACTTTCTCAAGAACAGTATCTCCTTCCTAGTGTTTTCTGGTGTTCTATTTGTTTTGGTGCCAGGGGGTCACTAGGCCTTGTGTAACTCAGGGCAAGCACTCTCTCAAAGATCTACACCATCCCCAGACCCTTTCTTCTCCGTTTTGACTAGTGCTCCTGTCTGATCTTTGCATACAACCATTGCCCTGCATAATACTGATTACATAATAATTATCTTTGCATCAGGAGTCAGGAAGCCTCCAGGCACTTATAAAGAAGGGAAGTGGGGAAAACCGCTGGTTGAAAAGCTAGAAGATAAGGGTTGTATAAACAAAATAAAAATAGAAAACTGAGAAAGAAAAGTATCATTAGCAGTCTGGGAGACAGTGCTTTTATCAAACACACCCTTTGTTAATGTAGCTTGGGAGACAGATGTGCAAACAACTGTCTGGAAATGAACCTGAGGTTGTACAAACACTTACCTACTGCCTGCCACAGGAGGGAATTCTCTCTAGCTTACATGCTCTAGAGTACTTATGGCTGGAACATTGTCAGATCTTTTTTTCTCTAGCTTATTTTATTTCACCTTTTTACTTGGGCTGCCAGGAATATACTGTGTTTAAAGAAGTCATCGATAAGGATGTTATAATTCAATAATTAATGTGCATACAATCTCATAAACACTGGCTAATATTGCTGGTATGTGGCTATTGTTTTTGTTTGTTTGTTTATTTTGGTTTTTTTTTTCAAGACAGGGTTTCTCTGTGTAGTCCTGGCTGTCCTGGAACTCACTCTGTAGACCAGGCTAGCCTCGAACTCAGAAATCCACCTGCCTCTGCCTCCCAAGTGCTGGGATTAAAGGCGTGCGCGCCACCACCGCCCAGCAATGGCTACTGTTTTTTTTTTTTGTTTTTGTTTTTGTTTTTGTTTTTGTTTTTGTTTTTCGAGACAGGGTTTCTCTGTGTAGCCCTGGCTGTCCTGGAACTCACTCTGTAGACCAGGCTGGCCTCGAACTCAGAAATCCACGTGCCTCTGCCTCCCAGAGTGCTGGGATTACAGGTGTGCGCCACCACCACCCGGCATGGCTACTGTTTTTAATCCAAGCACTTGGGATGCAGAGGCAAGAGTGTCTCTGGAAGTTCAAAACCAGCCTGGTTCTACAACAGTTCCAGGCCAGCCAGAGCTGTATGGTGAGACTCTGTCTCAAAAATTTTGTTTTTTTGAATAATATTTAATCCAGAGAAATTTTGAGAAGATAAATTAATTGGCAAAATGTCAAATATTTGGCAAATATATTAGGGACCTTTTATTGTACTGGCCATGAATAAGGGGGAAAAAGCAAATAAAAAACAACATTGCCACTAAAATAATGTTTTCAATAAAAATTGCACATTCAGTTGATTTTTGAAGAATTGTTGGTGATTAATGCTTTGGGTTAAGTTCTGTGGAAAAATGTCATATTAATCTAAAAAATATTTATGAGGAAAAACTTCAAAGATATGGAAAAAAAACCTTTACTCTATGTACTGGCTGGTTTTGCGTCAACTTGACACAGGCTGGAGTTATCACTGAGAAAGGAGCTTTAGGTGAGGAAATGCCTCCATGAGATCCAGCTGTGGGGCATTTTCTCAATTAGTGATCAAGAAGGGAGGGCCCCTTGTGGGTGGTGTCATCTCTGGGCTGGTATTCTTGCATTCTATAAAAGAGCAGGATGAGCAAGCCAGGGGAAGCAAGCCAGTAAGTAACATCCCTCCATGGCCTCTGCATCAGCTCCTGCTTCCCGACCTGCTTGAGTTCTGGTCCTGACTTCCTTTGGTGATCAACAGCAATGTGGAAGTGTAAGCTGAATAAACCCTTTCCTCCCCAACTTACTTCTTAGTCATGATGTTTGTGCAGGAATAGAAACCCTGAGTACGACACTCTATGCAGGTGATACACACAAAAGAATTAATAAGCAGTAATAAGAAAGGGGCGGGAAGATCACGGAATTGGTAAAGTGTATATCTAGCAAGGAGTAGAACCTGAGTTTGTTCTCTGGACCCCAGAGGCATGGTGGTACAAATCTGAAATCCCCACACAATGGTGGGGTCGGGTGGGGGGATGAGGGAGTGGAGCCGAGAGATTCCCTGAAGCTCACCAGCAGCCTAATCAGTGAGACCCAGGCCCAGTGAGACCCAGGCCCAGTGAGACCCAGGCCCAGTGAGACCCAGGCCCAGTGAGACCCAGGCCCAGTGAGAGAGACTTTTCTAAAAGAAGGAAAAAAAAAGGGGGGGTGTTAAAGAAGGAAGTAAAGAAAAGAAGAAAAAGCGAACGACTCCTAAAGCATGTAACACCTGAGGTTGTGCTGATCCCACCGAAGTTTCTTTAATACTGTTTACTATTGTCGAGAATGATTGACCCTCATCAGGTTCATACTCAGGAACAGCCATTCTGAAGGCAAACCTCACAGGTACATATTCTTTTCCTGCCTGCTCTCCACTGGGGCAGCATACATCCTGATGTACTTTCTGCCTATGGGCCTCTAGCACACAGGCCCAGTGCAGTTGGGACAACCAACCTTGTTTATTGAAGGGAAAAACCTGTGGCTTCTTATCTTACATGAACATCAACCTCCAGCATTCCAGGAAGTTATCTGTCCTTGGGCAAACAGGGTTTACAGGTTAGAGGCATGTTTGTTTTATAGATCTTTTTAAGGATTTAAAACATAACTTTAGCACTGACAGTTGGCCTTTGGTTTCCACACATGCATACACGTTCATGTGTGCGCGAGTGCACACACACACACACACACACACACACACACACGTGGATGGGAAGCCAGGCCAGCATAGTCTGGTTAGAATAGCTCTGAATCTCCCCTCCTTAGTGCCTGAAGCTTATTAATAAATATAAAGGTCTTCATGTTATTTATTCAGTCTGAGGGCAGGCATAGAATATCCCTGTACTTTTACACTCACATTCATGTAAATGCATACATACACATGCACATACATACATATGTACATGTACACATACTGTATTAGTCAGAGTTCTCTAGAGCAATAGAACTTACAGAATGAGTCTCTCTCTACGTATCTGTAAAGGGGATTTATTAGATTTACAGTCCCTGGCCCAGCTAATCCAACAATGGCCTCCTATAAATGGAAAGTCTGAGACTCCAGTCGTTACTCAGTCCACAAGGCTGGATGTCTCGGCTGGATTTTGCTCTATGCTGGAATCTCCAAGAAGTAGGTTCTAATGCCAGTGAGCACGTGGACTTGTTAGCAAGGATGAGGTCAAGCAGGCAGAGAGAGAAGCTTCCTTCTTCCATGTCATTGTAGAGGCTCCCAGCAGAAAGTGTGGCCCCGATTAGAAGAGGGTCTTCCCACCTCAAAAGATCTGTATTGAAGGTATGTCTTCCCATGTCAAAGATCAAGATTAGAGCTGGATAGTGGAGGTGCACACCTTTAATCATAGAACTCAGGAGGCAGAGGCAGGAGGATCTTTATGAGTTTGAGTCCTGCCTGGTCTACAGAGCAAGTTTCTGGACAGTCAAAGCTATACAGAGAAACCTTGTTGTGGATTTGGTTTATTCCTTATATTATGTTAATTTGGTTCCCAAATTACACAGGAATTTGAACATCTGTATGTAAGGCATCACTGGTCCCTGCCCCCAGTTGGCTCTAATTGGTCAATAAAGTTGCTGGCAGCCAGTGGCTGGGCAGGGAGACAGAAGCGGGACTTTAGATTTCCTGGGCAAGGGAATCGCAGGAAGAAGGACATGGAACTGCAATGTCAGGAAAGCAGGAAGAGCAGGCTTGGCAGCTGAGGAGAGAGAACGGACAGCCATGCAAGAGCCAGGGAAGCGTGGCCCCAGGGCCCTCCCCTGTTTGGGTCTGGGTAGCAAAGATGGAATATAGATTTTGATAAGTAATAATTCAGGAGTATGGGAAGGGTTAGGTGTTAGCAAGTTTGGGAGTGGCCCAGCCATTGAGCTGATTTGGGCATATTAAAATGGAAGGCTGAGTGTGTGCGTCTTTCATTCATGAATCCAAAACACTGGGTGGGTGTCAAGGAACACATGGTGCAGCTGGTGGAGCGATTTGAGCAGAACGAATAATTAATGAATGCAACAAACCTTGTCTCAGAAAGCCAGGAAAAAGAGTCCAGATTAGAAGTGGATCTTTTTGTTTCAAATGATTTCATTAGGCAAAAGTCTCTCACAGGTGCGTCCAGCCATTCTTTTGGTTTTAGTTAATTCCAGATGTAGTCAAGTTGACAACCAAGACTAGTCATCATACACATACATTCACACGCACGCACGCACGCGCGCACACACACATGCACACACACACACATGCACACACACACACATGCACACATGCACACACAGTTCACACACATGCACATATACATATCCACATACATACACATGCACACACATATTCATATACACATATACAGACACACATACATATACATACACATATATCTATATACACACATATACATGCACATATACACATAAACAAATACATATACATACATATATCTATATACACACATACACATGCACATACACACATAAACAAATACATATACATACATATATATGCATACATACACACATAAATATACACATACACATCTAAACACACAGAGGTAGAGGGAGGAAGAGACATAAAAAGTAATAGTTTAGGAGTTAAAGAATTAAGACTAGGTGTAGGGGGTTGCAAACATAATCCTAACACTCAAAAGGACGATGCAGAATGCTCACTAGATTGGAGGCAGGCTGGATGTAGTGGTTTGAATAAGAATGGCTCCCAGAGGCTCAACTATTAATGCTTAGTTACCAGGGAGTGACACCGTTTGAAAGAATTAAAAAAAGTGTGACCTTTTTGGAGTAGTATAGATTTTTTTGTTTTTGTTTTTGTTTTTTTGAGACAGGGTTTCTCTGTGTAGCCCTGGCTGTTCTGGAACTCACTCTGTAGACCAGGCTGGCCTTGAACTCAGAAATCTGTCTGCCCCTGCCTCCCAAGTGCTGGGATTAAAGGCATGCGCCACCACTGCCCAGCCTAGTGTAGACTTTTTGGAGACTAGGGGTGGGCTTTGAGGTTTAAAGAGCCCAAGTCAGGCCCAGTGGCTCTCTCTCCCGCTGCCTTTGAAGTCTGATGCTGAACTCTCAGCTAGACTGTCTGCTTTACACGCCAGCATGCTGGGCATGAGGACGATGGACTCGCCCTCTGAAACTGTAAGCCCCAGTTAAGTGCGTTCTTTTTATAAGAATTGCTATGGCCATAGTGTCTCTTCACAGCAATAGAACACTGGCTAAGACAGTGGGCTACGTTGTGAGGCCTTATCTCAAATAGATAAATAAATCTCAGGCTGGGGTGTATCTCATTTAGAAGAACGTCTGTCTGATACACAAAGCTCTGGGTTCACTCTTCCGCAGTAAGCAGGCTGTAATCCTAGCACTTGAGGAGGGAAGGGAAGCAGGAGGGTCAGAACTCAGGCCAACCTTGGCTATCTAGTGAGTCTGAGGCCAGCCAACAGCATCCTAACCGGATGACATAACAAGTAAAGCTGGGATGGAGAAGATTTCTTGTTTAATAAACCTTGAGATAGAAATCCTAGAGCCCATTCAGAACCAGAAATCATGTGTGTGTTTAGTAGAACTAATGATTACTGCCAGAAAAATGAAAGAAAATGAAACCATTTCTAAAATGTGTAGATTCAATTACATAAAGCCTAAAGACCAAAAGTTCTACATATATGTGTACATATACATATATATGTGTACATCTATGTATACACACACACATATATACACACACATATCACATATGTATACATATGTAAGTTTTGCTTTGGAGAGGACCTGAGCTTGATTTTCAAGCTCCAGGGAATGCAACACCCTCTCCTGGACTCCATGAGTCTATGAGGCACTGTACTCACATGTGCATATATATATATATATATATATATACACACACACACACACACACACACACACACACACACTGCCATACAAACACACATATATATACATAATTTAGAAATAAAATAAGTCTTTAAAAAGGAGAAATTTCCAGGCAGATTTCTGAGTTCAAGGCCCATCCTGGTCTACAGAGTGCGTTCCAAGACAGCCAGGGCTATACAGAGAAACCCTGTCTCGAAAAAACCAAATAAAAAAAAAAAAAACAAGCCGGGCGGTGGTGGCGCACGCCTTTAATCCCAGCACTTGGGAGGCAGAGGCAGGCGGATTTCTGAGTTCGAGGCCAGCCTGGTCTACAGAGTGAGTTCCAGGACAGCCAGGGCTACAAAGAGAAACCCTGTCTCGAAAAAAAAACAAAAACAAAACAAAATAAAACAAAACAAAAAACCAAAACCAAAAAAAAAAAAAAAAGGAGAAATTACCATGAGTTTAAGGTCAGTTTGATCTATACAGTGTGTTTCAATATAGTGTGGGCTACAGACTGAGATCCTGTCTCAAGAAAACAAAATAAAGGAACCAGAAAGATGGCTTGATTATTAAAGGTACTTGTTGTTAATTCTGGGGACTTGAATTTCATCCCCAGCTCCCACATGGCAGAAGGAGGGACTCAAGTTCTACAAGTTGTCCACTGAATTCCTCCTGGGCTCTATGGCATGTGCACACACACACACACACACACACACACAATACATACACACACATGCACACACACTAAGTAAATAAATAAATACATGTACTAATTAACAGAGTATAAGAATGGAAGAATATAAACTTAGCGTCTTAACAGTTTTCTTTAGGTGGTGGGTGACATTAGGAGTTATTTTTATTTTTTTCTAATTTGCCTACAATCAGCACATTATCACTTTAAAAGTATAATAGAGGAACCCGTGTCAGAGGATAGCAGAAGTTCACTTTCGTAGAATGTGCCGTTCCAATCATTTCCTTGTAAGGCTTTTTCATTTGGCTTCCTAGGAAACCTTGCTTCTGAGAAGCAAATCCTGATACTGAAATTAAAGGTTGTGCTGGGAGATTAAGGGGTCCTGGGGAGAGGAGGCAGAGGTGAGATAAAGGCTCTCTTCATCTCACAGAACCTTTATTTCATGCCACCCACTGGCCCGTGGGCGCAGGCATGAAGTCCAGCAGGGGAGGGCACCGGATCCACAGATCCACAAAGCCGTGCGCGTCCTTAAGAGTCTCCTGACATATCTTAGTTCTGAAGCTGAAGACGCCCTTAGCATTATGGTTTTCTTTCCCTGTCTTGCTCTTCCTCCTCCTCTTCTTCCTCCTCCTCACCCTTTGAGCCTGGGCCTCACTTAGCCCAGGCTGATATTAAACTCTACGTAGCCAGAGATAGCCTTGAACTTCTGTTTCTCCTGCCTCTGCATCCCAAGTGCTGGCATTGTGTTGGCTATCATGCTGGGGTTCAGTTTCATGAAACTTTTCCGTCCATTGAAGACAAACCTACAATATTAGTATGATTTTCTTTTTAATTTCTCAGAATTTACCTTTTAAAACAATAATGAGAATACTCATTTCCATGCACAAGCCTCACTTGCTGACTTACTTAGCCGGTTTTCTTTGTTGTTGTTTTTGTTTTGTTTTGTTTTTCGAGACAGGGTTTCTCTGTATAGCCCTGGCTGTTCTGGAACTCACTCTGTAGACCAGGCTGGCCTCGAACTCAGAAATCTGCCTGCCTCTGCCTCCCAAGTGCTGGGATTAAAGGTGTGCACCACCACCGCCTTGCTTCTCAGCCAGTTTTTTAAAAACCTACAGAAGTGACAGTTCTAGTGCTGCAGACTTTGAGTCCCAGCACTCAGGAGGCAGAGGCAGGCAAGTTCTGTGAGTTCAAGGCCAGCCTGGTCTACAAAGCAAGTTCCAGGCCAATCTAGGCCAAATAATGAGACCCTGTCTTGAAGAAACCCAAACCAAGCCGAAACACTTACAGACACTTCAGGTCTACTGCTCAATACTCTGGGAAAAAATGACCTGAGGGAATCCCCCCATCAAAGTGCTTCAACGTGAGGTACTTATTTCTAGAAGACTAGTGGACACGGACGTGACAACAAGGGATGGAAAAAGCATTTAATTTAGCACAGTGTGGAACTGTATTAAAACATGGCAGCATTAGGAAGGTTGCGACCCACTGATTTAGAAGATGCTGGGCGGTGGTGGCGCACGCCTGTAATCCCAGCACTTGGGAGGTAGAGGCAGGCGGATTTCTGAGTTCGAGGTCAGTTTAGTCTACAGAGTGAGTTCCAGGACAGCTAGGACTACACAGAGAAACCCTGTCTCGAAACAAAACAAAACAAAACAAAACAAAACAAAACAAAACAAAACAACAAAAAAGAAGATGCAACTTCTAAACCGTTTAAATGAAAGTTCATTTTAAATATCAAAGTATAGCTCAGAACACTTTAGTCCCAAAGCGAAACCGCTTTGGTAAGGAACCCAGCCTGATAACGAAACACTTTAGACCACAGAGATAACGGCGTCTTGAACATTATGGCTTACTACGATGTTGTAGCAACCTGTTAAGCCAGAGATGGGCCAGGGAGCTGGCTCAGTGGTAAAGGTATCTATTTGCCGCTAAGCCTGAGGCTGAAATTCAATATAAGGGCCCCACACGGAGGAAGGGAAGAAATGTTTCCTACAAGTTGTCCTCTGATCTTCACAGCCTAGACACACACACACACACACACACACACACACACACACACTAGTAGCCTGACAGTCTCATATTAATTCCTGCTTTTCTTTGGAATTCTGAAACTGAAACATACAAACACTGTTGAGCTCAAATCTGCTGAGGTTGGCTCCACACTCGGGATTCTCCTGCCCCAGCCTACTGAATGTTGGGAGCACTCCTGCAACACGCTCTAAAGGTCCTCTGTTTTTAAAATAAAAACCTGAAATTCAGAAGAAAATTGAGATTAACGCGCGCGCCATTAATCTTTCTTCTCATAATCACACAGTACAGAGCACCCAGGGCTTGCCATCTGCTGCTGGACACACTCATGACACTCCTCAGAGCCGCTGTGGGGCAAGGTCACCTTTCCAGCGGATGGCAGAAAAGCAGCACTGAGCTGCGCGGCCTCCGCTGGCCATGCACCCGCCATGATGAAACAAGCCATCAGCGTCTCAGGGAAAACCGGGGCTGCAGGGCGGTTAAGGCATCAAAACAGGTCTCGTGACTTAGGAATCTCTACAGTCCAGAGCTCAAGTCCAAGAACAATAAAGGCAAATGGGGACTTTACAACTAAGGACCAGGGCGGAGGCCGGCGGATGAGAAATCACTGACAGGAAGCAACAAGGAAAGGGAGGATTCTGGTTAAACCGCACAAGTCGACTTTCTTGCCTAAGGGAGCCCAGGTGGGTGGGGACGACATGGAGGAGGGGCAGGGGGAGAACAGTGTCGGATTTAGAGGGATTTTTGCTAAAACTGAACAATATAAAGAAAAGATGCAGAAATCCAACTGTCAAGGCTTAGCTGAGAAGAAGGCTCAGGGTAGGCTTCGATCAAGGGGAAAGCTTGCGCCAGTCTATCCTTCCAGACTGCCCGCACCACTGGGGAAGGAGCCGGTAACCGGAAGTAGCTAACAATTCATTAAACATTCATATGACTGTTGATC
Source organism: Apodemus agrarius (assembly GCA_964023405.1). Taxonomy (NCBI): domain Eukaryota; kingdom Metazoa; phylum Chordata; class Mammalia; order Rodentia; family Muridae; genus Apodemus; species Apodemus agrarius. The sequence continues at coordinate 71,954,718 of OZ030011.1, read as the reverse complement.
ACTATTTCTAACTTGTCTGTGTGGGTCCCTCACTCTGGCTGTAAATCCTCGATGATCTACTTTAAAACCTGTGTTTTGAGTCTAGTCTGGAGGCAGAAACCTTTAACCTCGATATCAGGAGTCAAATCTCCTGTGAGTTTGAAGCCAGCCAGAGCTACATAGTGAGAACTTGCCTCGCTATGAAACTGATGGAAATAAGTGGTGAATTCCGACAAAAATCACTCCGTGCAACGAACAGATCTCACACGGGAGGCTTATCGGAAGGAAGAGGCACAGAAGTTGCCTCTGGGTGGGGGAAGGGGAGAGAGGGTGGGAAGAGGAAACCCTGCAGCTTTTTAGTTAGGCTGAGGCGCATGCGCAGAGGACAAGCAACTGGTGCGACAATGGGAATGTGTCCGCCACTGGGTCCCTCGGGGCTGGCCATGGAGGTGCCTGATTGCCAACAGAAAACCCCTGTGTTTCTAGATTGGATATGTAGCTCAGGTAGGGAAGTGCCCAGTAGCACGAAGTCCAGGGCCTGATCCCCAGCCCTGTAGAACCAGGGTTGGTGCTGTCCACTGGCACTCAGGAGACCCCAGGTTAGGGTTAGGGTTAGGGTTAGGCTTAGGGTTAGGGTTAGGGTTAGGCTTAGGGTTAGGGTTAGGGTTAGGGTTAGGAGACAGGCTTCAAGGTCATTCTCGCCCACAAGGCAAGTTCAAGGCCAGACTGAGCTGCAAGAGGTTTTATTTCAAGCAGAAAACGAAAACACCCCATGTTATGCAGGGCTGGGGATTTACCTCAGTGATAGAATGTTTAGTCTGCACAGGTCCACAGGTTCAATCCTTAGTACCAAAAAAAGCCAAAATGCAAAGCCAAAGCACCTTATGCTTCAGTTGTCCTCAGTAGACATCTCTGAACCCAAAAGGGAACTATGTAAGTGTGAAGACCCTAGTCCTATCCCAGCACTGAAATTTTAAAAAAAGGAGGCAGATCTGGAAGGATCTTTGAGGATTATTGACCAGCCAGCCTGTACTAATTTGCCTGCTCCAAGTTCTAGTGAGAAACGCTGTCCCAAAGAACTAGGGGGACAGCTTCTGAGGTATTACACCTCATGAAGTCTCTCTCTCTCTCTCTCTCTCTCTCTCTCCCTCCCTCCCTCCCTCCCTCCCTCCCTCCCTCCCTCCCTCACACAAAGTGTTGAGGATTACAGCAGTAATCCTAGTACTTTGGAGGTAAAGGAAAGAGGATCAGAAGTTCAAGGTCACACCCAGGTATACATCAGCTATGTCGGCTATATGTATGCCAAGGCTAGCCTGGAAAGGTGGTTCTGGTTGGACCCCTGGGGTTTTGGTTGTTTGTGTTGGTTTTGAGTCAGGGTCTGATGTATTCCCAGCCTAGCTTTACTTGAACTTGTGAGCAGAACTCACCCTTGAACTTTGACCCTCTTACCTCCACCCCCGGAGAGATGAAATTGCAAGTGTACAACACTGAACCTGGCCTGTGAGAAGCTGGGGTGGGGCATAAGGGCTTCAGGGATGGATGCATCGCACCTCAAAATAAGTCCCTTCTGCAACGGGGGGTAAGTAACTGCACATTTTTCTGTTTATTTTTTTTGCTTTTTAATGTGTTTTTTTTTTTTTTAAGATTGTTTGTTTGCTTTTTCAAGATAGAGTTTCTCTGTATAGCTCTGGCTGTCCTGGAACCCCCTTTGTAGACCAGGCTGGCCTTGAACTCAAAGAGACCCACCTACCTTTGCCTCCCAAGTGATTAAATGCGTGTGCTGTCAAGCCTGACTTTTTAAAAGATTTTTAGAATGTGTGAATGTGTGTTTGGGAGATTGTGCATACATGAATGTTGGTGCCCTCGGAGGGTAGGGGTGTCAGGTATCCTGGAGCTGGAGTTACAGGCGGTTGTGAGCTGCTGGATGTGGGTGCCGGGAACCAAGCCAGGCTCCAATCTTAAGTACTGAGACATTTCTCCTGCTTCTTGTTTTTGCTTTTGACACAGGATCTAGCTATATAACCTAAACTAGCCCGCAACCCACTGTATACCTAGGCTAGCCTCAAAGTTGCAAGTGATCTTCTCCTCCTGCCTCAGCCTCCCGAGTTCTGGTACTACTGGTGTGCACCACCAAGCCTGGCATAGCTTGTGCCTGTAGTGGCAGCTCCAGGAAGAAGGAAATGAACAGGTAACTAGAAGGGAGGACCTGCCAGCAGCTCAGGGGCAAAGGCACTTGTTGGCAGTCTGACAACCTAGGTTCCGTCCTCTGGATCAATGTGGTCTAGAAGGAAAGAACTGATTCCCCAAAGCTGTCTTCTGTCTTCCACATGTCTTCATCCCTTACACATGCAACAAAGAAATTAAAAATATATAGAAAGAGAAAAAGAGAAGAGGAGGAGAGCCAAGAGCATTGATGACATTAGGCAGAGAAAAGAGGAATAAGAAGCCAAGAAGAAAAAAGAGGGAAAAGGAAGAACGTGATGGCAGCAACAAGAGGCAGCCTGAAAGAACTATTCTCTTTCAGAGGTTGTCACTTATTATTACTTTTTAAATCGTGTGTCCCAGGTTGATCTTGAACTCGCTGTATAGTGTCCTTCGACTCGAACCCTTGATCTCCTGCCTCTGACCCCGGAGTGTAGGGAATCACAGGTGTTCACTACCATGGCCAGCCAGGAGCTACTATGCTTTAAACAAAACAAAACAAAACACTGCACAATTGTTAAAAGAAAGACGCTGTCTTCTCAGCGATGAGAACTGAGGTATGCCAACAGTTCCATGTCCCAGACTTCACCGCGATGGCTTTACAGGTGAGCTTCATGGCCCCCATCCTCCCGGGGGAACTGAAGCTCTGTCGTCACCTGCACCCAGTCCTACAGCAAAGGAGAGAGAAAGCACGGCTCTCAGGAGAAGAGGCAGAGGACATCTGTACAGTGGATGGAGCCTGTGCTCCTTACAACGGAGTCAAGCTTTTCCTCTTGTGTTTTCTCTGGGAGGCTCCTGTGAACACGGAAGCCTGTGTATTCCCCCTGCCCCTTGCCAAGAAGAAGGATGAAAGAAAAGGAGAAGTTGAAGGAGGAGGAGGAGGAGGAAGAGGAGGAGGAGGAGGAGGAGGAGAAGTTTTTTTTGTTGTTTGCTTTGTTTTTTTTGAGACAGGGTTTCTCTGTGTAGCCCTGGCTGTCCTGGAACTCACTCTGTAGACCAGGCTGGCCTCAAACTCAGAAATCTGCCTGCCTCTGCCTCCCAAGTGCTGGGATTACAGGAGTGCGCCACCACTGCCCAGCTATGAGAAGTTAAAAAGCAAATTTAGACTTGAAATGAGAGAAAGGACAGGCCTGATGGTACAGTCCTATAATAGCAGCTACCTGGGTGGCTGAGGCAGGGGAATGGAAACTTGATGATCACTTGAGCTACAGAGTAACTTTAAGGACAGTCTGGACAAGTTAGCAGGGTTCTATCTCAAAATAAAATAAAGCCGGGCGGTAGTGGTACATGTCTTTAATCCCAGCACTTGGGAGGCAGAAGCAGGCGGATTTCTGAGTTCAAGGCTAGCTGGTCTATAGAGTGAGTTCCAGGACAGCCAGGGCTACACAGAGAAACCCTGTCTTGAAAAACCAAAATAAAAAATAAGATAAAAAAAAAAAAAAACAAACAAACTAGGGGCTGGAAGCTGGACAGTATTGACACACACCTTTGATCCCAGCACTCTGGAGGTAGAGGCAAAGGCAGGTGGCTCTCTAAGTTCAAGGCCAGCCTGGTCTACAGAGTGAGTTCCGGGACTGCCAGGGCTACACAGAGAAATCCTGTTTCTGTAAACAAAAACAAGCAAGCAAACATTAGGGTCTAGAGAGATGGCTAAGCAGGTCAGAGCACTTGTTCTTACCGAGGGCCTAAGCTTGATCTGCACCATGCACACGTTGGCTCACAGCCGTCTGACCTCTAGTTCCAGGGTGTACAGTGCTCTCTTCTGAGCAGCCTGGGATGCCAGGCATGCGTGTGGAGCACAGACAAATATGGGAGCAAAACACTCGTAATAAGAAAACAAACAAAAAGTAATTAAGAAACGATTAAGGACATAGCTCAGTACTGGAGCAGCTGCCTAGGCCCTGGGTGGCTCCCCTGGAGGACAAAGGGAAAATGGGCAAAAGACAGACAAGGGAGAGACAATTCAAGAGCAGAGCTCGTGCGACGAAAATACTGTGACTTAAGTCGTACACATGCATGTGCATCCTTTTAAAAAATATACTTACAATGTGTAGGGGATCGGGGTGACATGTAAGGTCAGAGGACCACTCGTGGGAGTTGGTTCTCGGCTATCATATGGTTCCGGGAATTGAACTCAGGTCATCAGGCTTGGTGGCAAGCACCTTTATCCCCTGAGCCAGCTCCCTGTCTCCCATCCCTACCCATTAGAGCAGAAAAATAAAAACAAAAGGGAACTCTCAGACACACTGATTTGTCTTTTTGTTGCTCTTGTTCCATTTATTGTTTAAAAAGAAATGCTGGTGATAAAACTGTTCCTTGGAAAAGAAAGAAAAACCTAAATTCTATACACCAAAATCAAGAGATTTGGGGGTATATCTAAAGCCAGCTAGGAAGGCAGAGAAAAAAAATGTCTATGGAGCCCTCTTCCCCTGACTTTAGTGTGTAAGACTCACACACACTTCAAAACAGGACAACATGACACGAGCAATAGTGGAAGTCACATGAAAACTACCGAGAAGTAGTTTTTTAATGCTGGGGACAGTTCTAGGTGCGGAGCACAGGGGCATGTCTTACTGCCACGGCTCAGTGGCTGGGCCGTGAATTTTTTTTTTAAGACTTATTTGTTTATTTTATGTATGTTGAATACTCTGTTGCTGTCTTCAGACACACCAGAAGAGGACATCGAATCCCATTACAGATGGTTGTGAGCCACCATGTGGTTGCTGGGATTTGAACTCAGGACCCCAGAAGAGTAGTCAGTGCTCTTAACTGCTGAGCCACCTCTCCAGCCTGATTGTGAATTTTTTAAAATATGATTTATATTTTATATTTAAATTTTTTATCATGTGTAGACCGTGTTGCAATTTTTAGTTAAAACTTATTATAATTAAATTATAAGCCGGGTGTGGTGGCGCACGCCTGTAATCCCAGCACTTGGGAGGCAGAGGCAGGCAGATTTCTGAGTTCGAGGCCAGCCTGGTCTACAGAGTGAGTTCCAGGACAGCCAGGACCACACAGAGAAACCCTGTCTTGAAAAAAACCAAAAAAAAAAAAACACCAAAAAAACCATATATATATATATATATATATATATATATATATATATATATATATAAATAAATTATAGAGAAATCCTGTCTGGAAAGAAAAAGATTGCCTTCATGTATTTGTATACATGTGTTTGCATGTGTGCCTGCTGAGCAAAGCCAAGGCCTCGAGCACACTTCACTCAAAAACTGGGAAGAGCCCAGAGCTCAGCCTGTGGGGCGTCTTAATAAATCATTTCCATTCAGCTGCTAAATCTCACCTCTGCACTGGTCAACTGCTGTAACTACAAAAGATAGTTGAAGATGTTTCTTCCGTGTAGCTTGTCAAAGTAAGACCCCTCAGGCTTTTTCAGACCCAACAAGACAAATTACTGACCAGCAAAACAACAGCAACAAATGCTGGGTAACTTGGGAACCTTGAAAATTGTTCCTGTCAGGGAGGCAAAGAATAAAACCAGTCTGTTGTATTTTATTTCATTTTATTATTTTTATTTTTTTGTTTGTTTTTTGGATTTGGTTTTTTCAAGACAGGGTTTCTCTGTGTGGTCCTGGCTGTCCTGGAACTCACTCTGTAGACTAGGCTGGCCTCGAACTCAGAAATCCTCCTGCCTCTGCCTCCCAAGTGCTGGGATTACAGGCGTGCACCACCACCACCCGGCGTATTTTATTTTTTGTTGCCTAGTCTTCTGTGCTGATGTTTTGTTTGTAACAGAATACCATGTCCTGTACTACAGTATTTGGGCTCAGAACAAATGCTGTTTTCCTAGCTGTGACAGATCCTTGCTCCTGTCTCTGTGGAGAGCCACAAGTTAGCCTTCCATTCCTCATGACAAAACAGTGTCTCAGAACAACCCCGGATTCAGAGGAAATCAAAGGAAAGAGTGCACATTCACTGGGGAATGACTCAAGAAAACAAACCTCCTGCTTCCAACTCAGGACACAGTGGCCTGCACTGCTCAGGGCTTCTAGATGAAGCCGGGTCCATGGTACTCATAATCCCAGAATTTGGTAGGAGAGTCAGGGTGGGTTCAAAGACAGCCTGGGCTACACAAGACACCTCAAAAAACAAGCAAGCAAGAGATGGTCCCGATAAAGCCAAGCCTTTCTCCTGAAAGTCTTGCAAAGTCTCCTCCATCTTTCAGGAAGATCAGATTTCTGAGAGTTAGTGTACCTCAGAGGAAAATGTCTCTGGCACAGAGTGGGTACTCAGAAGATGGCCCTCCGGAGGGAGAACCGTGCTCCACGCTGCGTGGCACGAACCTGACCGTCGACTTGTCCCATATGCACCACGGTGCTTCAGTCCTCTAACTTCCTGTCAGAAACCTGACTGAAGTGGGGTGTCACGACGGTTTCTACCTCTCGCAAGTCCACAGATGAGGAGTGTAAAGCTCAGGGCTGAGGGAGCAGAGGGTAGGCCAGCCTTGGCTGTGGTGAGAACCTTGGCGGCCTGCACTGGTATGCAGGGCAATGGGCACGCACCTTTAATATGTTCACAGTCTATTAGTTAGCACAGGCTATGCTCCTCCTGACAGAATTTAAAGATGAATGTCTGCAGCGTTAAATGTCATTTAACCTGTCTTTCCTGTGCTGACCAAGGGAGGAACTGTCTGGAGATATCCCCTGGACTAATTCTTGGCTGTGTGTAAACAAGAATCTTCACTTGAGTCATAATTGGTCTCCAGATAATTAACTCATGGACTTTGGTGGTTAAGTTTCCTCTCCTAGCAGCTTGAGGTTCTGCTAACATCGAGTACTGAAAAGGAAAAGAGGGAATCTGCTTGGGGACAATATTATGACTTGTTATGCTTTTGAAACCAGTTTGGCCGGATTTTACTGTACAGTTTGACTTGCTGCTATTTTTTTTTCCCTGTGTATTTCAGACGGGTCAGGAGTGGGAAGAGACAGCAAGCAGCTGGCCTTTAACGTGTGGAGTTACAGAGGTCCTTTGGTTTGCTATTTGGTTCCTTACAGAGCCGGTGTTAGCCTCACTCTCTTGACTTTCTCCACGAGGACTCTATCACTGCTCAATAATCAAGGGGCTGGTTCGGATCCAGCTGCTGAGGGACCTTCTGAGGAGCCAATTGGACCAGATTTATTCTATGAGGTGAGATTGGAATAGGAGTTGACTTAAGCAGAAAGCCAAAATTAAATCGGGCATAAAGAAAATGAAAAAAAAAATGATTATGCAGTTCGCTTCTAAATTAAATATGAATGTGCGGCCAGCTGCCTTTCCTTCAGTCAGCCAAGGGCCAGCTGGCAGCCATGCTGTAGCTCCTAGCAGCATGGAAAATCTCCTCCACACCCGGCTTCAGCTGACTTTCCCCTGGATCCAAGGCGCCCAGAGAGCTTTTGACTGAAGGTCTTGTCAACTTGACAACAGAGTCAGAAATGAGCGCTGAGTTACCCCCCTGCCGGTCTCCTCAGGCTTCTGTTAGAAAGCTCTTGTACTCCTTAGCTGTTTGCTCCTGACCTGATGCATGGACACAAGAAATACAAAAGGAAAGGCTGTGACTGCTCCTGAGTATGGCGGAGGAGAGAGTTTGTTATAGATCTGTGGGAGAGCATAGCAGAGGTAGGGACATCGGAGGGGGTCCCGGAGGAACATAGCCAAACTGTGCTGGGCCATATGAGGAGCTGGGGGAGGGGAGAGGAACTTCGGACCAAGAGGGGCAGCCTGGGCTAGAGACTGACCAAGAGAGTAATGACTAGACCAGAAGGTCCGGTAACCACAATGGCTGGATTATAGGAAGGGCAGCTGGGGGAAGGGCAGTCTTTCCCTGGGCTGTAGAAATTTCGGGTAGGGGGCAGGGTATGCCAGCCAGAAGGACGCTATAGCAGGTAGGGACTGAGGGATTCTGGGAGGACCTGGCCATTAGCATCAGCTGTGTCCTGGGTTTGAGACCTAACTGCTGGAACACATCTGGCATCTGGGAATGCTAGACCTAACTACCAAGCCATTTGAGTACAGTCTAAGTGTGTGTGTGGGGGGGGGGGAGGTGGAGGGGGGTTCTTCTCGGGGGTGGAGGCCAAGAGACCAGTCAGTTGGAGACGGAGCATCAGAGCTTTACTAGGTCACTTGCAAGGGGTCTGGCAGTCACAGTATTTGCCACAAACATATTAGTCAATTGTTTTCTGAGTTCCTTTTATATTGGGAAAGCCGAGGGCACCTTTTGCCTGAGTGTTTCATTCTCCACGGATCTCTTCCTGTGAGATGTTAAGAATGGTTTCCTGCCCTGGGTGAGTCAGAGGTCAGAGGGCAGGACATCTTGCACGGCTTTGTTTTGTTTTGTTTGTTTTGTTTTGTTTTGCATACGGCCACCGAACATCCTCCCCGTGACTCAGTCCACCTCTTAATGGCATGTGTAGCATGCTTTGAGAAGCATCTAAGGTTCAGACTCGTAAAAATAAGAACCAGAAACTCTCTGCTCGTCTGATACCCAATACACGAACTTCCCAGAGCAAGATTAGCTGGGGCTGAAAAGATCCCTGGAACACACAAACCCCTCAGTGCTAAAATTAGGAGCCTTGGGAACCGGAAATGATTGGTCCACTTTCAGCCATTCTGCAGAGAAGCCAAAAGCCAGGAAGCATGCCTGCCCAAGCTAGCACCATTTGTCACCAACAGACCCAGGGCGGTAGGGGTGGTGCTCCGTGTAATGCTGGAATGTGCTCTCATTCCAGTGGGGACTGCACAGAACAGGTGTCCGTGGGTCTGTCCTGCCTGGTTTCTAAATACAGGGACTTGTTTGTCACAGATATGCTCCTTCCTAATTAGCAGTGTATCTCACCCAGGTAGTCATTAATCAGGAGTGAGATCAAGTCTCTGTTTCTGGAGTCGGAACAACGTGTTTCTGGAGTGTGAACCGGGAGCAGGAAGCTCCCGTGAGTAGTGTCAGCAGTGGGTAAGCAAACCGGATTGTGCAAGGATTGAGTGACCGCACTGCAGAGAACACAGAGAGAGACGGCACCGGGTGTAAACACCAGAGGCAAGGAAGTATTATTTTCCTGTCCTCAGAGGAAAACCATGGTCAACAGAAAAAGCATTATAGACTTTCTGACAGGAGAAGAAAGGTAACCATGGAGACACTCCATGTGGTAATGACCATGTAATGAAAAATGGTGTCACCTGACATTCATGTGCGCGTGTGTTCTGAGGTCTGCTAAGGAACTCAGCAGGGCCGTCGTCTGGATCTGAGGGCTGCTGTTTACCTTGCTCTGTGTCTTTCAGAAAGTGGCACAGATTCCTGGGAATGGCTAGCCTGTTAGACGCAGGTCTTCACCATTCTTAACTGAGCGGGTGTGTGTGTGTGTGTGTGTGTGTGTGTGTGTGCGCGCGCGCGTGTGTGCATGCGCGCGCGCGCGCGCGCACAAGGGAACATCAGAAACGTGATCCACTGAGGATTAAAGCTGGGGGACGAACGTCTGTTGGCAACTGAGGGTCAGGAACAGCTTTTTATAGTGCTTTGGCACTCGGTCTCTTTTATTTGGAAGGAAGCCCAAGGAAGTGACACATCTAAAGGGGGTGGTGTAAACACAGTGGGAGTGACTAAGGTGTTGTGACACTTGTTTTGGGTGTTACTCCTCAGGGGGAAGCTGGGCACCTCCCTTTCCATCCTACACCACCTTTTCCTGCTGCTGACCTGAAACAGGCTACCCGTTCTGACTCATCTCTGGAAACGCGGGTAGACAGAGGCCGAGTTGACCTACTTAGTAAGTGCCCGGATGATGTCAATCAGCAAGCTCAGAAGGCAGCTTTTCTGCGTTGGGTTGATGCCCGGGCTGGGCGCTGACTTCAGGACATTACTTAAAAGAATGGAGTTGTGGAGTTGGGTGTGGTGGCACAGGCCTGTACTCCCAGTGCTCCGGGATGGAGGCAGGAGGATCATGACTCCAAAGTCCTCCTCAGTAAGCTTGAGGCTAGCCTGGGCTACACAAGGTTTTGCTTTAAAAAGCTACCAGCAGCATAAAAAAAGGAGTTTGGGACTACCTATCACAAGTAAATGGTGTCCGGGGTGTAGCTCGGAGGTAGTGCGCTAGCTTAGCACGGCCCAGGCCCTGAGTTTGATCCCTAGCACTGGGGTGTCCCGGGAGATCTTGAAAGACAGATGGGAAATGAACAGTGAGAAAAAGTGCAGCAGAACGAAACCTGTGTGCTGAGCCCACACTTGAAAAAGTAAACGTTTCAATTCTGACTAGTTTTAGATCCGCAGAAAGGCTGTGTGCGTAGTGGGCCCCCGCATGGTAGCACGCTGCTGTAATCCGGGTTACTCCAGAGTCGGAGGCAAGGGTTCATTCTAAACCCAAGGCCAGCCCGGGAAACCCAAGGAGACTCTTTCTCAAAATGGAAAGGGGGTGAGAGACAGCTCAGTGGCAGAGCGTTTGCCAGCCTGTGCTCGCCACCGCCTTACCTCCCTAGTGCTGAAGAAAAGAAAGGAAAAAGTCGTGAAGAGGATGTGCTTTTTCACACGCCACATGCCTGCGTCCCCTACTGCCCCCTCCTCGGGACCCGCGCTCACACCGCCCTGGCCGCCTCCGGACCCGCGCGCACACCGCCCTGGCCACCTCCGGACCCGTGTGCACACCGCCCTGGCCGCCTCTGGACCCGTGTGCACACCGCCCGGGCCGCCTCCAGACCCGCACACACTGCCCTGGCCACCTCCGGACCCGCGCGCACACTTTGTCAGTTTTCAGTCAGTGCCCCGATTCTGCCCCTATCCCATTGAGGGCGCCATGTCACATCTAGCCGTTGTGTCTCCTCTGGCATCTCTTGGGTACATCACATTTTCAGGTTACTGACTGTCCTTGTTTTTGATGACCTCGGCAGGGTTCTTGGCCAGGGGTTTCACTTTTATTATGTATTTATCTATCTGGCATTGACGGTTGAGCTGGGCAAGGGCTCAGTCACTGTTGTAGTTCCATTCTGTCGCTGTGATGAGACACGCTGCTGAGAGGGTAACCGAGGGGAGGCATGGGTGTGTTTCAGTTTACAATCCCAGCTCACAGCCCATCATTGAGGGACACCAAGGCAGGAACTCGAAGGCAGTCCTGCTTGCTATCCCACCTGTAACCAAGGAATTCATTTCACAGCCAAAGTACAGAAGAAACTGAAAGGATAAGGTTGCATGCAGGCTAGGAATCCCCCGTGCCTGAGTCTTAGGTGACCCCAAAGGAGCAGAGGTTCGGCCCACTTGTTGTCGGCCTGGAAGTGTGCGCATGTCACACCCGCCTCCAGGGTCCGGCCGCGAATCTCGGGCTGGGAGTGTCCCTGTCGTCTTTGCCCCTCTCGCCTCCGCGGAGCGGCTGTGGCGAGGACAAGCGTGGCTGGGGCTGGCAGGATCACCGTGGGGTCTGCAGGGCTCATGCCTGAGGGCGCTCAGGTCCCCAACACCTGCTGCCAGTAGGGGAGGGTGGGCTTTGAATGCATAACCCTGGCGCGACCCTGTGCCTGGCGGTCACGTAAGCAACGGAAATGACTTAACTAGTTCATCCGGCCTCTGTGGAAGGCTGATTGGTTCTCAGAGAGCGCGGGCTCTGATGGTTTGAACTGATTGGCTTAGAAGCTTGTGGTAGGCGGGTTCTGTTATAAGCCTATAAAAGCCGCCCAGATTCTGCCCACGTGGCTCACACTCTTTTACCCTGCATGGTAAGACTGTGACCCCCAGAGCTCTGGAATTAAAATGCTTGATGCTATTTGCATCAAGACTGTTTCTCGTGAGTGGTTGGGGTGCCGGCTTCCGAGGCATGGGGTGCTGGGGTGCCCCCTGTTTTTCTTTCGGGTCTAACAAAACCAGAGGATGCTGCTTGCTGGCAAACTGTCAGGCCTACTTACACTCAGCTGGCCGCTGGTGACAATGACTACTATACCTCTTCCTTCTTCCTTCCTTCCTTCCCTCCCTCTCCTCCTCCCTTCTTCCTCCTCCTTCTGCATCCTAGTCGGCCAGTAGGAACCTGGAAATCCCACCTCTTCCGCCCAGCCATTGGCTACTAGCACCTTTGTTGATCAATCAAAAACCAATTGGGGAACAGGAGCTTCAGCATTCACCTGCGGATTCCCAATCAAAGCATCAGAACACCCCTACTTGTTGGTGCTTTGAGGTTTGTAGTGTGGTCTTCACTTCCTATCCATTTTGCTGCTTCCTGGACTGAGATGTAAGCAAGCAGCCGTGCATGCCTGTTGCCTGTCTTTCTTGCCACAAAGGGCCCTTTATTCCAGGTCAGTGCGACAGCCCAGCAGGTGAAGGAGCCGGCTGCCGAGCCTGACAGCCTGAGTGCGAGGAAAGAACCCAAAGGTTGGTTCTATCCGAGAACGCCATGTGTGCTCCATGGCACCAGCTCATGCACACACAAAAATAAATGCAAAACATTGAAAATGTACAGACCTATCGCCATTTACACAGCTTGTTCAGAGTGTGTTAGCGGTCCTTCTAGGCTCTGCCCACAGTTGCCTGGCAACAGCCAGGTATGCTTGACTCACCATAAACCTCCCCCTCCCCTCCTCTCCCCTCCCCTCTACTCTTCTCCTCCCCTCCCCTCTCCTCTCCTCTCCACTTTCCTGTCTCCCCTTTCTCCTCCCCTCCCCTCTCCTCCTCCTTCTTCCATCTTCCTCCTCCTCCTCCTTCTCTCTTTCTCTCTCTCTCTCTGCCTTCCTCTGTCTCTACTCCCTCCTAAACTCCCCTTCCCATGCCCTAAATAAACTTTATTCTATATTACACCCGTCTGGCTGGTACCTTGGGAAGGGGCACCCCTCCACCTCACTATCCCCGGCTCTGCTAAACACATCCCTGGCCACTTCTTCTTTTGTATAAAGCACAGCGGGTGCAGTGGTATGCTCATTTTGTCCCAGTGTTTGGAAGATAGAGGCAGGCAGGCCTCTGAGTTGGAGGCCAGTCTTTTCTACCTCTCCAGCTCCAGGCCAGCCAAGGACAGTTAGGTCCTGTCTAAACAAACAAACAAACAAGCAAACAAACAAAAACATTACCAACAAAAAGGAAATAGTCCATTTGTTTTTTCCTAGACACACCATGTTTAAATGAGCACTGACAGAGAAAGGCACTATTTTGGGGTGCTAAGCTTCACATGAGTACCTGTCCCTGACCCTAGGAGGCAGCGGCAGGAGGAGCTGGAGTTGCAGCCTGGGCTACAGGGTGAGACTCTCACAAAAAACCAAAACAGACTCTCAGAACACAAAACCAACCCAATATCAATGAAAAAGAGTCTCCCCCCACTTCTCTGACCAGTCCAGTTTATTTATTAGCTCTGGTGTGAGTTCGTGACTTTATAACTAGTAAGTTAGACCCTGCTCCCAGCCAGGTTGGGTTGCCTGTGGTTTGTTACCTTAGACGAGCCTGAGGATATTAAAAGGAAAAGTCTAGAAATAAACTTTTTAAATAGAGTTTCACTATGTAGTCCTGACAAGCCTCGAATTACAGAGATCTGCCTGTCTCTTTTCTCCCAGTGCTGGAATCAAAGGTATAAGCCATCACGTAATGAACACTTTAAAAGTAATTATTTTTTCACAGTTCTTGACTGATTGCATATGTGTATGCGCATGTATTGTGGCCCGCTCGTGGAGGCCAGAGGACAACTTTCAGGACTCCTTCTTTTCTCCTACTCTGTAGGTTCAGGGATCAAATCCAGATCACCGGGCTTGGTGGCAAGTGTCCCGAGCTGCTGAGGCATCTCGAGGCCCCACAGGAACACCTCACGCATTTCCAGTGAGCATTGCGTTATTATGTTTCTCTCTCTCTCTCTCTCTTCTATATTCTTTGTTTACATTCCAAATGATTTTCCCTTTCCCGGTTCCCCCCTCCCCATAAGTCCCATAAGCCCTCTTCCCTTCGCCCGTTCCCCAATCAACCCCCTCCCACTCCTCTGTCCTGGCAATCCCCCACAATGCTGCATCAAGCCTTTCCAGGACTTCTATGTTATTGCTGTTAATACCTCAGCGAGTCTAGTTTGTAAGTTAAGCTCTACTGCAGGGGTGTGTGCATAGACTGACTTCAGCTATCCCTGCAAAGGATGGCCTTGTCTCCCGCTGGGTGGGGGCGGGGCACTGAACCTCCAGGTCTTTCTTCCTTTTAGGCTCCTTCTAAGTACAGACCAACTCAGATAGGTAACTTCAGTTCAGGGTAACTTTTCAGCTCTGTGTGCCAAGTGTTTTCAGATGCGCTATCTCAAGGGGCCCTCGCTACTAAAATATGGACACGGAAAACTTTTTTTTTTTTAGATGAGAACCGTGAAACCCAGGCAGTAACGGCAGCTTTAAGGTTACATGGTTAGGCACAGTGTCGTTGTACTATGGTTAACAGGCATAGGAATGCAACAAAGGGGCTCTTGTGCTTTAGGGCTTGAGACAGCATTACTGAGTAAGGTGACCAAGGTAAGCTATAAGCTGGCTGGTGACACTGACTTCGAAGCAATAAAGACTTAGACTCTCCTAAAGACCTAAACTGCAAGTTAGCTGCCTGTGTTGTGGGCACAGGCCTTCAGTACCAACACTCAGGGAGGCAGGCAGATTTGGTGAGTTCAAGGCCAGCCTGGTCTATCCAGTGAGTTCCAAGCCAGCCAGGGTTACATGGTGAGACCCTGCCTCAGCAAACAAACAACCCACACATTAAAATAAAACGTGGCTTTTAGAGACAGCGTGCTCCCACGTAGCTCAGGCTGACCTTGAACCTGTGATTCTCACTGCGCTTCCTCTCAGGCCCGACATTACCAGCACAAGCTACCACACCTAGCTTCTCTAAAATCCCCTTAACGTGGATAAGCCAGGATGGTTGGTAATGAAGAGAAAGAGTCTGCCCTGAAAATCAGCAGGCAGCGCACAGCGGCCAGGCCTGCCTGCCTCCACCGGCTCACCACCCACCTTGATCAAAGCAAAGGCAGTTAGTTAGGTCCCTAAGCTACACAGCCTATTTTTAGGAAACCTTTGTGTCGAAACAAAGGCTAGATGTTGTGTCTCCTACTTGACAGTCACTGGGAGGGTGTGGAAATAACTTACCCTGTCAGCTCAAGCAGTGGGGAGGCCCCTCCCCATCCCACGAAGATTGATTGATTATAAAACCGAAGGCTTTGCCAAGCCTGATGACCTGAGTTGTACAGAGAATCTCCCAGCACTGCGTGGAAGCGTCACCTGTCAATAAAAAGCTGGTGGCCTATTAGCTGAGGCAGCAAACAGAAGGCGGCACATCCGGCAGACAGATTGGATTCTGGCAGAGCCAAGAGCTGGAGGACTTTAGCCTGAGCTCAGAGGCGACGGATGAATGAAACGGAGGAGTGGTAACCAGCCACGTGGCAGACATAGACGAGAATCGATTCTATAACTTATGAGTAGTCAGGCAGCGAGCCAAAGCACATGGCCTAGGCATTTGTTTATAAATACTTTTCAGTTGTTATTCTGGGAACAAGGAGGCTGGGTAGAAAAGCCCGTGTCTACACTGAGTTTGACCCTGGGATTCACATGATGGAAAGAAAGGACTGATTCCTGCAAGTTGTCCTTTGACCTCTGGTCATGAACACACACACTAAAATAAAGTTAAAAAAAAAATTAGGACAAAAGGCTTATGTAGTACATATGTGCAGTTCCCAAGGAGGCCATAAGAGGGCACTAGATTCCTGGAACTGGAGTAAACAGACAGTTGCAAGGCACTGTGTGGGTGCTGGCCACTGAACTCGATCCTCTGGAAGAGCAGCCAGCACTCTTAACCACCGGACCACCTCTCCAGCTCCTTCCTGGTTCAACATCTTAACTTTATAGCCTTTTGGGGTCTCAAGTTAGTCAGTACATTGTTTAGCTTGTATCAATTTAAGAATAGAATTTCTCAGTCCGGCAGCATGGGGTGGTGGCACATGCCTGTAATCCCAGCACTCTGGGAGGCAGAGGCAGGTGGATTTCTGAGTTCGAGGCCAGTCTGGTCTATAGCGTGAGTTCCAGGACAGCCAGGGCTATACAGAGAAACCTTGTCTCGGAAAAAAACAAAAAACAAAAAACAAAAAAAAAACAAACAAAACAAACAAAAAAAACCACCCAAATCCAAAAAACAAAAACAAAAACAAACAAACAAACAAACAAACAAACAAACAAACCAAAGAATTGATTGGGGATTGATTCTCTTCTAAACTGTTGCAAAAGCTCTCTGGTTATGACTCTGCTCCATCATGTGCCGTGCTCTGGCTAGAATCCTGTGGGTTCTTACTGCAGTTCACTGGGAGGCTTGGTTTCCTTTCTGGCCTTGCTGATCTTAACTCAGCTTCTTTCATATACTGCCTTTCTGTCGTTTTGTGAACAGGGTTTCGGTGTACCTCCCAGTAGTCTCTGTCACTGGGGCAGAGGATGCCCTGGAACTCCCGATCCTGTCTTCGCTTCAGTGCTGTGATCACAGGTGTGCACCACCATATCTAGTTAATATGGACCTGGGGGGTTGAAGCCTGGGTGTCACGAACGCTAGTCTGGTGCTCTACAAACAGAGTTACATCCGCAGTGCCTTTCCTTTTTGTTTGTTGTTTTTTGTGTAGCCCTGGCTAGCCTCGAACTCAGAGATCTGCCTACCTTTGCCTCCTACGTGCTGGGATGAAAGGTGTGTGTCACTGTTGCCCGGCTCCACGACAAACTTTTCAGCAATGGGTTACATGGAACAGCCAGCTCAGCTAGTGCCTTTGCCTCTAGTTCCTACGTGAGGGCTGTGGGGGTGTGGAGTAATTAAGATACTGTTAGTTTCCCATCGAGGTGACAAAATATAGGAGAGAAGCAAGTTAAAATGGGGAAAGCGTTCATCTGAACTGAGCTACAGTTCAGTCTGTGAGCCCTGGTCTCCTGTAGGACCACGGCAAGGCAGCATGGGAGGAAAGCTGTTCACCAGAGGCAGGCAGGAGTTAGAGAGAGGAAGGCCACGGGGTGGGGGGAGGGGCAGCTGCACACCCTGCACAGGCACGCCTCCCCTTCCCACAGCTCATCCAGCCACGGGCTCTGACTAGTACACGGATGGGTGAGCTTCCTCTCCACCCAGCTACTCAACAGTGTCTCCACCATGCGGGCTTTCTGTGGGATGTTTCGTATCCCAATCCTAATATCCCACTGCCTGTTTCACTGGGGTTACTGACAGTGGACATTCATCTGCTATTCATAGCACCAGCTCACGGAAATAACATTTGATTATACAGAACTTCCAGCTAAGCAGTGGTAGTGCACACCTCTAATCCCAGCACTCAGGAGGCAGAAGCAGGTAGATTTCTGAGTTCGAGGCCAGCCTGGCCTACAGAGTGATTTCCAGTATAGTCAGGTCTACACAGAGAAACCCTATCTCTGGGGATGGGGTGGGGGTGAGGAGGGGACAAACCAAACAACCCTCCTCCCCAAACAAAACAAAAAGCCTTCCAATGTATTTTTCATTTTGACTATTCCTCCTTAAGAACTACAGAGGATATTATGGTTTGCTTACTTTTACATACTTTATTAGTAGAAATGGTTTGGTTATAAGGGGAGAGAGAAGAGTTTGCCTAAGATAGTTTGTTCAAAGCCCCTTCAACAAAGAATGAGGAAGTTCCTAAGGCATGGTTCTCAACCGTCCTAATGCTGTAACCCTTCAATACAATTCCTCATGATATGGTGATCCCCAATCATAAAATTACTTTTTTTAAAAAGATTTATTTCTTTATATGTATGTGAATATACTGTTGCTCTCCTCACATAAACCAGAAGAGGGCATCAGATCCTATTACAGATGATCGTGAGCCACCATGTGGTTGCTGGGAATTGAACTCAGGACCTTTGGAAGACCAGTCAGTGCTCTTGACCACTAAGCCATCTTTCCAGCCCCATAAAAGTATTTTCATTGCTATGTTATAACTGTAATTTTGCTACTGTTATCAATGGTAATGCAAATATCTGATATGCAGGATATCTGCTATACAACCCCTGTGAAAAAAAGGTCGTTGGATCCCCAAAGGGGTCAAGACTCACAAGTTGAGAACCACTGCCCTAAAGGAACCCGCCTTGAAAGAGAAGTTCAAATCCTCAGCCATGACTACTTTTCTTATCAGCAAAGTAATATCTTAAAATTCAGCACTGTGCTGAAATAAGATGATATGCTTAAAAACATTATGCCAAGCCGGGCGGTGGTGGCGCACGCCTTTAATCCCAGCACTTGGGAGGCAGAGGCAGGCGGATCTCTGAGTTCCAGGACAGCCTGGTCTACAGAGTGAGTTCCAGGACAGCCAGGGCTATACAGAGAAACCCTGTCTCGAAAAAACCAAAAAAAAAAAAAAAAAAAAAAAAAAACCCAACCCCCCCCCAAAAAAGACAACAACAACAACAAAAAAAAACCAAAAAAAACCAACCAAACAAACAAACAAAAAAAAACATTATTTATGCCAATAGAATGCTGAGCAGAAATCTTAACAACCAAATGAAACAATCAAAATGGATGAAACAAAAAGTCCCCAGTTGATAAGCTGTTTGGACCCATTAAGAGTGGCCTTGTTGGAGGAGGTGTCACTTGGGGGTGGGCTTTGAGTCCTTCTGCTCTCTCCCTGGGGAGCAGGGGGCAGCCCTTAGCTACTGTTCCAGCGCCACGCCTGTCTGCTTCTTGCCATGAGGATGATGGACTAACCCTCCAAAACCATAAGCAAGCCCCCAGTGAAATGCTTTCCTTTATATGAGTTGCCTTGGTCATGGTGTCTCTTCATGGTAACTAAGAGAGTCAGTCCCTAATAATCAAACAGGTTATATCCAAAGAGTGCCTGGCTGCATTTTCCCTGGTAAAGAAGCATGCATCTGAGTCTAACTCACACCTGAGCAATTCAGCCGCCGCTAGGAACATGGCTGATGACATCGAGGCAAGATTACTGGACACAAGCTCTCCCTTTGGGGAAGCCATCGACAAGGGAGGTGAGGTGATACCTCCCTTGTGTCTGGACCATTGGGCATATTGGGCAGTAGACTGTGGCGGTGACCACAGCAACCCAGAGGAGTAAGGCACAAGTTAGACTAGGTAGGTCAAGGGTATATGTAATACGTTGTTAGCAAGACTTAGCCTAGGTCTGAGAGGAGACGGAGTTCACAGAGAGAACTAGGGAGAAGGAAGGCATTTTAGATGAGAACAACAAGCCCTCCAGGAAGAGCCCCCAGAGCACCGCAGAGAGTGCTCCCAAGAGGCAAAGCCACCTTAAGAGGGGCTGTTGTGAATCGGAGAGAACACCGGCTCATCGTCCCCCGACGGGTACCTCAAAACACAAAAACATTAAAGAAATTAGCTTTATTCATGTAATATAGAAAAGTTTGATTATAGTGTTAGAGTTTGCCGAATGTTTTCCACTCTGAGTGTTTTACAAGAGTATTTACATACGAGCATAATAAAACAGAGCCCACCACGTAGCCCCTGGCCTCATCAGTTTTTCTCAATGCTGACCACACCTCTGTCCCTGCAGTTTGTAAATTTTAACAGGAAGCTGCATCATTTTGACATAGTGGTCAGTTCACACAGTACAATATTGAAGTGGAGGGAAAATGATTGTAAACATAGCCAAAAATATTTTCTACCAGTATGACTTTATCATTATATTTTTATATTAAAATACATTCTGTGTTAAAAAAAAGTATTTGTATTCATGGAAGTTCTAAATTTGTTGTACTAAATATGACATTCATATAACCCCATATTGATATAGACACGACTCTATATTAGGCTTTCAATATGAATGATTTCCACAAATAAAAACAAACAAAAGGAACAGAGGTAACAGAAAACCCATCTGAGGATGGGAGGAGGGAGATCTTGTATTCTATATAAAAGCACTCGCGGGAACTCAGCATAAACTCACTCAGAAGATATCGTCATGATCCATGATCCATGATGAGACTGCAGCCTTGGGCCACACAGTAGGGCTGAAGCAGTCTCTCCTAGTATAAGTTGGGTAATTCTAGATTTCGTTCTTTGTTTGAGACAGGGTTTCTCTGTGTAGCCCTGGCTGTCCTGGAACTCACTCTGTAGACCATGCTGGCCTTGAACTCACAGAGATCCACTTGCTTGTCTCCGGGTGATAGGATTAGAGGCATGAGCCACCACCGCCTGGCTTAGGTCTAGCTCTTAAGGAGTGTTCCAATCACTTATTCCAAGCATTATTATTGTTAATTAGTTTGTTTGCTAATTTACTATTTGAGAGAAGTCCTATTGTGTGGTCCCAGCCGGTCTGGAACTCACTCTGTAGCCCAGGCTGGCGGGGGACTCTGACCGCCATCCCGCCTGTCTCCTCAGCTGAGTGCCACCTTCCCTGCTCTAATCGTTGATGTTGCTTGAGAAATGCAACCAAGGTTGATTCTCCCACTGCATAAGGGGGGGGGGGTTCACAGAGAGTGGGATGTGGTGTAAGCGCAGATGCTTCCTCATACAGTGATGGCTCTCAGCCTATGGACTATGGACCATTAGAGGGAATCCCTTCACGTTCAAAGCAGTGAACTGCTTAGTAAATTTGGATCTTTGGCACTTTCTTGAAATGCCTGGCAAGAATTCTGACAGTTCCATGATCTTAGTAAATGGAAACAAAATAAAAGCAAAATTAGCAAGAAGGTTAAGTTCGGTGGCTCCTGAGATTAGAACAACCGACAGGATTTCCAAGTGCACTTGTGCCTCAAGTTTCACTTTTGTCCCCAAAGCAAGGAAACAGTGAGAGTTACATTCAGGCGCTCAGTGTCCCGGAGGAGCAGGTCACAGGAAGCTGGTCTTTAATTGGATGCTTGAGTTCCTTGCCAGGTTCTTGGCATGCTTAGAAGGCGGGTCCCCTCTGACACTTTCCTGATTGCCTTTCACCGCAGCCTCTAGCCGCGCCTTCAGGGCCGGGGAAGAAGCCATGACCTTCTTAAACACCGAGGAATACCGAGGCCCAATCTGCATGAGATTTTGCAAAGCAAAGTCATGCAGACTTCTCGTTACGGAAGTTGCCGATCCCAGAGCATTCTCGTCCAAGAGGAAGGAAATGAGGATGGGCAGAAGGCAGGCCACCAGCTGAGAGCCTAGGGCGAGAGAGGGCAGGGGTCAGGGGTCAGGGAGCAAGGAGCTTCGAGGGAGGAAGGAGTGTTGAGGAATGCTTCACTGGGGAGAAACTCACCCTTATCAATTCTCACATTGTATTACCAGTATCTGGGATTAACACCATACCTGCTTATCGTGTGTGTGTGTGTGTGTGTGTGTGTGTGTGTGTGTGTGTGTGTATGTGTGTCCGTCCATCCTCATCCAGAATCCACATATAGGCTGGATAGGGAGGCGCAGGGACTGCTTGCTTCTGACTCCTTGGCACTGGGACAAGCAAGCACCACCTCCACAACCCCCCCCCCTTTTTCTTCTTTTCAGGACTAGCCCAGCCCCAAATTCACTGTGGATAACATTAAAACTTGTTATTATCCTGTCTCTACCTCCTGAGTGCTGGGATTACAGGTCTGAACAACCAAACTCAGGTCCTAGTGCTTCCAAGGCAAGATGTTCATCGACTGAGCCATCTCTCCAGTTCTCTTTTTCTTTCCTGCTTTTCAAGACAGGGTTTCTCTGGATAAAGTTCTGGCTGTGCTTAAACCCACAGAGATTCTACCTGTCTCTGCCTCTTGAGTTCTGGGATTAAAGGCATGTGCCACCTCCCTGAGCCACCCCTTTTAAAGAAGATTTATTTATTTACAATGTATACAGTGTTCTGCCTACATGTATACCTGCACACCAGAAAAGGGCTCCCAGATCTCATTATCAATGGTTATGAGCCACCATGTGGTCGCTGGAAACTGAACTCAGGACCTCTGGAAGTGTAGGCAGTGCTCTTAACCACTGAGCCATCTCTCCGGCACTGTCTTTTTTCTTTTTAAAAACTGATTTAAAAGCTGTATGTAAGTCTACTATATTTATATCACTTCTCCCTCCTCCTCCTAATCCCTCCCATGTCCCCTGTCTTTCTCAAATTCATAGCCTCTTTATTTTTTACTGGTGTGTGAGTACCTTCAAAAATACATGTATGAATACAAGCTGCTGAGTCAGCTTAAGTCCTAGAGCGGACCACTTGCTATTGCATAATCAAGCACGAGCTCATCTCTGGGAAGACCAAGTGTCCTCTCTTAGCAGCTGTTGGTCCCCTAACTCTTCATCTAGGGCTGGGTCCCATGACACCTCGTCTTTTTGTTTTTGAAGACAGTCTCACTGTGTTGCCCAGGTGGGCCTCAAACTCATGGTGACCATCTGGTCCCCATGGCAGGAGTGCTGGAGTTATGGACATGTGCTACCACCCTGACGATCATTTTTGTCTGCTTGTTGTTTCTGAGACAGGGTCCTGACGAACCCTTAGCCCCAAGAGATCCTGCTGCCCCTGGTGCTTGAGAACCAGCCTTTGGCAGACACCACTGTGGCCTCTCATAAGGGCCTTCTAATGAAAGGAAACACAGCATGTGACAACAGACCCCAAGGCTGGGCTGACACTCACGGTGCTCTTCTTCCGCAATGGAGACCAAAGCTTCTAAGAGCTTTATTCCTTCTTGACAGAGCTGCAGCTCGGTGGCATCTTCCGGTTTCCTCCTGTCTATTTCCTGCAGTTTCTCCACAATAGAAGACGCTAAGGAATAAATGTACGGGTAGGAAACAGCCGGCTTTGGATACTGAACAATGGAGTGGAGGAGCTGACAGGTCTTCATTTGTACCTAACCCGGCAAGATGAGAAGAAAGAGTAAAGGTACAAAGCCAGAACAGAGATACAAAGAACAAAGGTTCTTGCAAACTCTTAGCAGTTAGAGTGGCAAAGGTTTATATTTATTCCAGTTCTCTTTAGTTTGGGAAGTCCTAGTGCCAAGGGGCATTACATAAAAACAGTGGCTGTGGCGGCGGGTGGAGCGGCAGGGGCACTCAGCCGGGGAGGGGGCGCTCAGCCGGGGAGGGGGCGCTCAGCCGGGGAGGGGGCGCTCAGCCGGGGAGGGGGCGCTCAGCCGGGGAGGGGGCGCTCAGCCGGGGAGGGGGCACTCAGCCGGGGAGGGGGCACTCAGCCCGGGAGGGGGCTTGCCTTCGCCTGCTCTTCTCAGGTGTCTACACTGTGTAAAACTAGCAGTCACATTAGAAACAAACCACAACAACTCACACCAAACAACAACAACAACAAAAGTGTTTTACGGTGACATTCTATACATTCGATTCATGTCACGGTCTACAGGTTTTAGGGACTACATCAGGCCACACTAAGATGTGCCAGGACTTGTCACAGCCACCACTTAGAGCCTGCTGCACCACGTGGGCAGGTAGCCAGTGACCTTGGGCAAAGGGATAAAGGAAACCCGCTACATATCCATGCGTACATCGCCTCCCTCACTACATACTTGGTAATAGTATTTGAGCATCAGTGTTATTTGTCCCTGTGGGAAAATGTGGTTCAGTGTCTTTGGAAGTAGGAAGTGTTTCTGAGCATGGGCTCCAAACTCATTTCCTAACAATGGAAAAACAAATTAATCTAGTCTAGCCTAATCTATTATTCCTTATTGTATTTTTTCTTTATCCACAGAGACGGGAAGAGGGCTCGGATCTCTTGGGGCTGGAGGTCCAGGTGGCTGTAAGCTACCGGACGTGTGTGCCGGAGACGGAGCTTTGGTCCTCTGGAAGGAAGTGTTACCTGCCGAACCACCTCTCCAGTGTCTATTGTTGTTGTTGTTTGTTTTTGACAGCTTTCCCTATGTAGTCCTGGTTGACCTGAAACATACTATGTGGATGGGCTAGCCTTGAACTCGTGGGCATTTCTCCTATCCTTGCATCCCTGGTGCTGGGATCGATGTAGCCGTACCACTCCTGGAGAGTCCCACCAACTTTAAGATGCTCTTGTTTAAACATTGAGTACTGGTTTTGGAGTCAGTCTCATGTGGCTTAGGGTGGCTTTAACTCACTTGTGATCTCTCTCTGGCCCCTAGAGCTGGTACTGCAGATCTACACCACCGTGCTAGGTTTACACAGCCCAGGGTCTTGTGTAGACTGGATGTGCACACGTTCTGCTGACCCACAGTCTGGTCCCTAGGTACTTTCTGTCATAGATATCAAGATCACGAAGAAGTGCAGTGTATGTACCACAAACATGAAGACAGCATGTCTCCACAGATTCCTATTGCAAACAGCTCTCTGCTGAAAGACATTTACCACAGGGTCCTTGCTCTCCAGGGCAGCCTTAAATTTTTCAATGCAGCGATTCTGAAGGCAGGGGACGGTTGTCACTTCTGGACTGGTAGACAAAATAAATACTGTGACGGCAGTGAGCAGACTGACTTCATCCAGTTCTTGAGGTGCTCCAGCAACTGTAGAGAAACAACATCAGGAGGCTCATAGCCACCCCACAGCTATGTGGGAGGCGTCTTTAGTTTCCTTAGCAATATTTTTTTCCCTGCAGATGCATACTCTTAAGAACCCCAGAGGGCGGCCGGACAGTGTGCATCAAAGTCCCACATGAGCGCTAGTCCACTCCACAACACACACCTGAGTCCCACGTGTGCACTAGTACACACACACACACACCTGAGTCCCACGTGTGCACTAGTCCACACACACACACACACACACACACACACACACACACGCACACCTGAGACCCACGTGTGCACTAATGCACACACACACACCTGAGTCCCACATGTGCGCTAGTCCACACACACACACACACACACACACACACAACCTGAGTCCCACGTGTGCGCTAGTCCACACACACACACACACACACACACACACACACACACCTGAGTCCCACGTGTGCCCTAGCCCACTACACACACACACAGAGGACCAGGCAAGCACTCCACCACCGAGCGCCACCCCCATTTCCCAAGGATCAGTTAGAATAAGTATTCTAATTAAATATTTTTAATGAAATAGGTAAGAAAAACTGGTAATTTTGAAAGGGTGACGTGCGTATGCCTTGAATCCTAGCACTTGGAGGGCAGAGGCAGGTGGATCTCTGTGAGTTTGAGGTCACTAGTCTATAGAGTTCTAGGACAGCCAAGGCTATATAGAGAAACCCTATCTTAAAAAACAGACAGACTGACAAAACAAAATGAGAAAGAGTGGTAATCTTGACTCACTAAATTAAATTGTTTTAATTGATTGATTAATTAATTAATTAAAAAAATAGCTTTTTATGTTTTTGGGCAAGATCAGGTGTTGTGGTTGGTTTAAAACCTAAAACAAGGAGCTGGAGAGATGGTTCAGCGGTTAAGAGCACTGACTGCTCTTCCTGAGGTCCTGAGTTCATAAAAAATAAATTAAGCCGGGCGGTGGTGGCGCATGCCTGTAATCCCAGCACTTGGGAGGCAGAGGCAGGCGGATTTCTGAGTTCGAGGCCAGCCTGGTCTACAGAGCGAGTTCCAGGACAGCCAGGACTACACAGAGAAACCCTGTCTTGAAAAACCAAAAACCAAAACAAAAAACAAACAACAACAAAAAAAAACCCCAAAAAAAACCAAAAAAAAAAAACCAAAAAAAAAAAAAAAATTAAAAAAACATAAAAAAACCCAAAACAAAACAAACAAACAAACGAAAAGCCCCCAGGATTTCAGATAGCCTGGGCTGGCCTGGCCCAATGGGTGGCATTGGTGACTTTCCTTGCCTGCGCTCCTGAGTGCTGGGCTCACAGGCTGAGCTGTCATGCCAAGTGTGTGTGGTGCTGGGGACAGAAGCCAGGGCTTTGTGCTGTTGGACAAGTACTCCATTAGCTAGCCTAGCCCCCTACATGGTTATTTACAAACAAACGACACGCATAGACAGTAGCACCAGTCATATCAAGTCGATAGTACTTAAACAACACGTGGGCCAGCCAGCCCTCTTAGGCAATAGAACACAACTTCACTATAACGTGGAGATCAAGCAAAGAATTTAGGGTCAGCTAATAACAAGGTCCATGCCTCTAAGAACTCCAAAAGACCACAGAGAGCAGGATGTGGTGGCTCAGGCCTGCAATCCCTGCCCTCGGGAGACTAGGCAGGAGTCTGGACTGCAAGGTGACTGACTCTGCTACAGAAGTCACCGCCAGCCTGTGAGACCCTACCTAGGGAAAAAAAAAACAAAAACCTCAATGCCACAGACACTGAGGAGCCAGGATAACTGACCCTGGGGGTGGAGAGCTTTACGGCTGACGCCTGAGAGGAGGTGCAGTGACAGGGCGTCTTACGGATGAGTGGAGTCTCAGTGATGATGACGTCTGAGTTATCTCGGGGAAGCTGGCGTGAGCCACACAGCAGTGCCCCGTGTGGTGCTCGGCCACCTCACCCCGGCAGCCACACTGTCTGAGTAAGACGTTTGCCCAAGCCTCACCAAGTCAGGAACTGCACAGTGTGACTGCAGGGGACACAGGCATCTGGGGGCTCTCCGGCTTTACCCCCAGCCAAGTCATTTTTAGTCATTCAGAGCAACTTGAAACTGCAGCACAGTCAGCTAGTTAGTTTAGTAAAAATACTTCCTAATGTCATTAAGGTAACTGTCTCCTGGGTCTCTCCCATGTCTCCTAAAGCTCCTTTACTGCCCCTTATTTCCTGAGGGTGGATGGGAAGTCTGCTTAGCAGTAGGAGTCCTGTGAGGCTCCTGCAGTAAAGACCAGGCCCCTTGCCAACAGCGTGTGAGGGAGTCATCCTAATCCAAACCTCTAGCTGCAGCCCTGACCAGTGTCCTCCTAACGTCATGAGAGGCTACGACCTGGGCCTCAGAAACTAATAGGTAACAAATGTTTTTCAGTTTTAAGCCATAAATGTTTTCCTTTTTTTGTTTTTTGAGCTGAGGCCTGGCTTGGCTGGGTGGCCCTGAACTCACTATGTAACTAAGGATGGCCTTGAACTCCTGATATTTGTGCTTCTACTGCCAAGAGTTGGGATGGCAGGCAGCTTGAGGCCCAGCGGGGAGGCAGGCTGGTGCTCTGCAAACACTTTACCTTCAGGATCAGCTCCTACTGACTTACGTTAACAGTTGGTCTGACATCTCCGTCCTGATACACTGCCGAGAGCAGACACCGCGGTGTCTGATAAAGGAGAATCTGCTGTGGCGGAGAGCAAGCTCTTCCTTCTTCATCTCTCACCCTCACGCTGGCAGAGGCTAACGCATTCAAACGCGCTGCAATGTTCTCGTCACTGTAATTCCAACTCCAGCCATTCTCCACCGCCCTTTCTCTTTAACATGGACTGCGCTAGAGAGTTGACTTTGAAAACAAAACCTTCTTGCCAGTAGCAACGCACAGACCTGTGAGTCTCAGGGAAGCATTACTATCTGTACTTGCTCGTCCCAGGGATCCTTTTCCAGTCAGCTCTCATCTGTACCGTCCTTGCTTGCTACTTTCCTAAGACTCTTTTCTTTTCCTTTTCTTATTTTTCTTTTCAGTTGTAGCCCTGGCTATCCCGGAACTCTGTAGACCAGGCTGGCCTGGAACTCAAGAGACCTGTCTGCTTCTGCTGCTCTTGCCAATTACAAATAGGACAGACGTTGGGGAGAATGTATACTAAATCTGAACACTTCACATATCTGCTAAGTACACAGTACAGTCTCTTCTGGGCGAGACTACCAAATATGATTAACAGAATAGCTTAGCCAAAAAAACAGAAACAGAAACCATCCCAGCATGCCTCTCCCTTTAAGCCCCAGCAGTCTCACTGACCTGGGCTCCAGCAGTCAAGCACAGTCGCTAGCGCACTTTGCAGGAGGCTGGTCCAGGCTTCGTGGCTCTTCTCTGCCCGGGCCATGGGGGACGTTAGGATGGCTTTCAGAGCCTGCAGGGAAGCTGTGACTGTGGAGGACAGCTGGCCCCCAGGTAACTTCACAGCAGTTTCCCGGAGGACTCCAATGGCAAGGTACAGTACTGTAGGGAGAATTGAGATGCTTCCTGCAAGATAAAATGAAAACTGCATTTGAGCACGTATGCTTTCTAACGTCATCAAGGAGGGCTGCAGAGATGGCGAAGAGCACTCGTTGCTCTCGCAGAGGACTTGGGTTTGATCCCCAGCTCCCACGTGGGTAGCCTACAACAGACTGTGACTACAGCTTCTGATGATGCAATGCCCTCTTCTGATTCCTGTGAGAACCAGGAATGTGCATAGCACACATACATGTTATGGAAAAACACACATACACGTAACTATAACAGAACTTAATCCCTAGAACCATAACACAAGCTGGACACAGTGGGGACATCTGTGATCCCAGCATCCCTGTGTCGGTCGCGAATGGAGGCCTGGAAGCCTGCAGATCACAGACACCCTGCCGTGACAGGACGAGAGAGAGGCTGCCTCCAAGCGAAGCAGGCAGAGCCGCCTCCCTGAGCGCTGTTCTCTAGCACACACATGGTGGCAGAGTGGGCTACCTTACCCAGAATTGGGTGGCATAAGCTCACAGAAGGCATGCAGGACTGCAGACAGCAGGGTGAGCAGTGCATCCAGCAGCACCCAGAGAATACCAAGAGCTAGATGAGAGAACTGAATGGGTTTGGTCCGACATAGGACAGGGCGTCATCAAGACAGATTTGTCATGCAGAGTCAGAACTGCCCACCAGATAGTGTCCACTGAAAATGTCTAAGCACTACTACTCGCTGTGACATGCTGTCAGCTTGAGACAGTGCTGTAAAGAGACGGTCAGGCACGCTCTCACATGTTCCGAGCCCGGGCTCCGTGCCTGGGCCTGGAGTATGAAGCCGACCGCAAAACGCACATGCACCATCCCATCTGATGTCTGGATTTTACTTTCACCTTTTGGTGAAACAAATTATATTAGACTGTAAAAGTAATCTTACAGGATTATAAAAAGTACTCAAATGGGAAAATGACCAGCAGCGAGGCCAGTTCCCTTCCTCTAGGACAGTGGTTCCCAACCTGGAGGTCGTGGTTCCTCTGCCGACTGCACACCAGGTATTTACATTACGATTCACAGCAGTGGCAAAATCAGTTAGGAAGTAGCAAGGAGTCACTTTCGTGGTTGGGGTCGCGCCACCTAGGAACCGTGTTGGAGGCGGAGCGTGAGGGAGGTGGAGAGCGGCTCTGGGGTCACAGGCGCAGCATGGCATACCTTCAGGAGAACACACTGCCGGAAGCTCGGCGAGGATGCCCAGGGCGGCGGCCACCAGTCTGCTCCCCTCCTCTGGCAGCGCCTTCGGCTGTGCCGCCTTTGCTCCTGGGCCACCCGTCAGCTTGGGGTTTAGTTCGGGGAGCTGCCTGACGAGGATGCAGACGCACAGCTCCAGGGTCGCAAACACCAGAGACTTCCCGGGCACAAGCCCGCCTGTGTCCTTTCCTTCGCCAAACTCCGGCAGGGTTTCCTTTTCAGAGGCTCCATCGTCAACTGAAACACGGAGGAAACAGTGCTTGAGAAAGAGCCGCTTGCCTGGCTCTAGTGGTGGCGATTCAGCCCCTTTCTGGGACAGGCAATGCAGTTAGTGGCTAAAGTCTTAGGTGTGAAAAGCCTGAGGGAAAAGCAGCTCTCCAGTTAAAGTTGTCTTTACTACGTGTTCTCATTACACCGGGTTAAAAATAAAATTCTTGTAATCTTTTCAGCCTTAAAATAGTGCCTGATTAAACTCGTCTCCCTGCTGTTGTAAATGAGAAGCTGACATTAGCAGCTCCAACGGCGACCCTGTCATCTTACAGACAGGCAGCAGCTGGGCACAAAGATCAGAGCCCAGGGCCCGGTGCCGTTCAAAGCTGCACGCCGGCCCTGCCTGTTTACTTTTTATGCACGTATTCCCATCTGCCCCGTTTCAACAGCATCCAACTTCACAGCTGCCCGAATAACACTTGTGAAAACAATGACACCGCGCCGTGCTGCACTGCGCTGCGCTGGGCTGCTGTGTGGAACAGCAGAATAGCGCTTGCCTACTGCATACAGCGTGTTTTATTTCCAGAACTGGAATGAGAAGAGATGCTATGTCACTGAGGAAATATTTACCTTCTGCACTCCGTCTTTTCTCCTTCACATGTTCTTGCGCGGCACAGATAACCTGTCTTACCACTTCAAGTGAAGCCAATTGAATGGCTGGCGACTCTCTGGTCAGAATGACTCGGTGCAGCACATTCAGCAACTCAATACTCAAGTCCTGTCAGAAAACATGGGATGGACACTATTGGAAACTACACTTGTTTACATCTGTGTGTGTGTGTGTGTGTGTGTGTGTGTGTGTGTATAAAAATAACAAAGTTGAATGCCACAATTAAAACTCAAAAAGAGAGAATCTGATAAATTCTCTCTTTTTAAAAATAAGAATATTGCCAGAACAATACAGGTATACATCAATACTTCTTTTGTTTGTTTCGAGGCAGTCTTATTCACGCCCGACTGCCCTCAAACTCCGGATCCTCCTGCCTCTGTTCCTACAACACTGGAATTTCAGGTGTATCACCATGCCTGGCTTACAACATTGTAACAGATTTCAGAACATTTCTCAGCTTATTTTGTGAGAGATGGTACTATGACAAATGATCACTCTCATTCATGTCTGAGATGATACTGGAGACACAGCCAAAGGCCGACATGTAGATTCTCAGGTTAATATGAAAGTGTTGTTGTGATAACAAAGACTGGAGGAGAAGTACTTCAAAATACACCGCGGCATTCCTACTCCAGTTTCGCTCTTCCTTCTCTCATTAAGGCCTTACTGATTTTTATTTTATAGGTGTGGATATTCTGCCTGGACATGCGCGGTGCTGGGGAGGTGAGCAGAGGGTTCGCTCCTCTGGAAAAGGAGTCACAGAAGGATGTTAGCGCCATGTGGCTGCTGCACCTGGGTCTTCAGTGCGAGGAACAGGAGCTCTTAACCACCTAACCACCGACCACCTCTTTAGGACTTCCTCACAAATATGGAAATATATACAGGCACACACCCATTTATATACATAAGTACAAAATCTTTAAAAAATATTCGTTTACAATGCACAGAAAATATCCTGGTATAGAGACACATGCCTTTCAGAGGCAGAGGCAGATAGATCTCAGTGAGTTTAAGGCCAGTCTGGTTTACATAGTGAGTTCTAGGTCAGCCAGAGCTACTTAGTGAGACCCTGTCTTGAAAAACCACCCAACCTAAAAAAAAAAAAAAAAAAAAAATCACGACACAGTTTATAATTTAATCAAGTTCAATTCAACTTGGATAAAACTCAACTAATGCTTTAAACCTAATTAGACAGTACTAATTAAGAGCTTAGAAAAATCATAGTCCCCATTACCTTAACAGCAGAGCCAACAGCAATAAGATGGTGATAATAAGACGACACCAGTACATGCTGCTAAGAGCACCCACCCAGCACCTCCTCACCCCCGAGTGAGTTAGAGGCAATATGGCACTTTGCAGTAATCCTTTTACCACAGCCAGACTGAAGACCAGGAAGAGAACCCAGACAACGGGAATATTTTGTAATGGACAGTATTATACACTGATTACATCGTCTCTTGGGGAAAAATGCAAAATAAGATACAGATGAGTGTGAAGTTTGGGGTTCACAGAATCAGAAAAGGAGTGACCCTCATGGAACCCACGGCTACTGTGCGGGACAAGGTGACACAGGCCCTTCCCTCACCGCAGACAGCAGGAAGAACATGGCAGTCAGAGGCTCGCTTGCCCTGCGGTACCAAATCCCAGCGGCACCCTAGGACCAGCTGAGCTGCGCTCTCTCTTCTGTGACCTTTGCTCAGTTCTGTTCACTGTGGTAACCCAGATACATTTCTGGTCTGTGAAGTCAACAGAGATCTACCCAAGACACAGCACATCACCTGATCACTGCCGATTCTCGATCTGGGCCAAGGGACGTCGAGAAGGGCCTGCAGTGCATGCAAACACGCAGTGATGCTTTCCAGGCTCGCATCTGAGCGCAGGGAGCACAGGAACTCCACACTGATCCCTGGGAGAGGCAAAAAGAGATTCTTAGTTCAAACTGTTCGATGAGTCTATTGTGATAAGATAAATATACCGACTTAGCAAAAGACAGCACAAGTAAACAATACAGTCTTAGATTGTGTGTGTGTGTGTGTGTGTGTGTGTGTGTGTGTTACACAGTCAGGGCTGGCCTTGAACTTGTGTTAGGTTAGTTTTTTGTTTCTTTTCAAGACAGAGTTTCTCTGTGTAGCCCTTGATCTCTTGGAACTTAGTCTATAGACCAGGCTGGCCTTAACTCAGGGATCCACTTGCCTCTGCCTTCCCAGTGCTGAAGTACCTTCCCAGGGTATCACCACTGCCTAGCTTAATTTTTTAATTAAAAATAATTTTAAGGGCTAAAGAAATGACTCAGTGCTTAATGAGCACTTGCTGCTCTTCCAGAGGAGGTGGGTTCGAGTCCCACCATCTATAAGATAGCTCCCAACCAACTCTAACTCCAGTTTCAGGGTATCTGACACCTGGCTTCTTTGGGCATGAAACATGTAAGTGGTGGGCAGATATTACATATAAGAAAAACACCACACATAGAATAAGATAATAAATTTAAAATTAAATGACTGTGTGTGCTGGATCCTTAGAGTAGGAGTTAGAGGTGGTTGTGAGCTGCCTGATATTGTGCTGGGAACTGAACTCAAGGCTTCTGGAAGAGCATCAACAGTTCTTAACCTTTGAGCTACTTCTCCAGCCTCTTGGTTTTCTTAAAAAACAAAAAACTACTGGATATACATTATTGAGACTGTTGGGAACAACCCATTGAAAACACATCAGCATATTCATATATATACACACACATATATATACACACATATATATGTATATACATATATATTATATACATATACATATTATATACACATGTACATATTATATACATGTGTGTGTATGTATATGTTATATGTATGTATATATATATATTTAAAATACATAGAGAAATTTAGAACATTTGCAGAGGCACACTCATCTTTCAAAAACTGTGGAGTGGCTAGAGAGATGGCTCAGTAGTTAAGAGCATATACAACTCTTTCAGAGGATGTGAGTTCAGTTCCCAGCATCCACCTGACTGTAACGCTAGTTCTAAGGGACCCAAAGCCTTCTTCTGGCCTCAGTGGGCACCTACATATGTACATACAGACAAAGCAGGTCTGTCTGTCTGTTTGTCTGTCTGTCTGTCTCTCTCTCCTCTATGAAAAGCTGCATGTGGTAGCATCTTCTGTATTCTCAGTCTTATGGGGTGAGGCAGGAGTCCAGCCTGACCCACATACTGAGATCCTGTCTCAAAACAAGTCCTTTCCCCCACCAGCCAAATGAAAATTTTGTAAAAAGGACTAAACTTCTCTTACAATTTCTGTAATCTATCAACTTGATACTGAAGTCAACTTGTAAAAGGGTTCTAGACTTAAGATTTGTAATTTAAGAGAAATATACCCAATACCCAGTTTTATAAATGACGTCACCGACAACCAGCAAACAGTGAGGTGACCGCCAGGAGGGGGGCAGTGAGGCAACGGCAGGAAAGCCCCTAGCACTGTAGGCTTTTGCTGACCTAAAATCAGATGGAACCTGTCAGTGTAGACATCCTCGGGGGACTTTACGGCAGCTCCAGATGACGATGAGCCCTGGCACATGGAAGTCGGGGTCACGGGCCTCGAGAGATTGGCACCCCCTTCGTCTGGGTCCGCGAAGCCCGTGCTGGTGAGCCACAGCGCCGCGGCGTGGAGGATGAGGGCCCAGGAGCTGTGGTAGTGCGGCTTGGCAGTCTTGCTGGTCTCTGCTGTGTAGAAAGCACCGCCTACAAGGGAGGAAAGAGCCGCAGCAACTGCAGATACTGCCCTCCAGGGCGGACGCTGAGCATCTGTGACCTTTCCAGCGGTCCACGGACCCCAAGGCAGGGGCTGCCCGCTTGTCATCAGCAAGGATGAGCTCTGCCATCTTGGGTTTGACGCCATGGACCTCCTCGTCTGCTTTTCTGTAACTCATCTTACTCTGCCCCACGGTTCTGAGCACTTGTTCATGCTGTGCTGTCAATATTCTGTTACTAATGTCTGAATTCTCCGGGAGTACAGCTGCTGCGTCACAGGGTTAATTTATAATGACTTTATAAGATTTTGAAGGGTAAGTTAGGTGTGCTGGTGTCTATACGCCCTGTGGCACTGTGGAGGAGGAAGAGCACAGGATACCGTGTCACAGAAACAAGAGTGGTAGGTAGAGTGCTCGTGAGTCTTAAGGGCAATTCTCAGTGCCACATACATCCCCCCTCCTTCTCCCTCTGTCCTTCTCTCTCTCTCTCTCTCTCTCTCTCTCTCACACACACACACACACACACACACACACAGACCAGAAAAAAAAAACACACAATTCGAAAAGTTAGAGAAAGAATTGTTGAGAAGGCTCAACAACTAAAAGCACTTGTCCCCAGACCCATGTAAGGCTGGGTCAGACTGCAGGGCCTGACGCCAGGGGGTTCAGGGTCAGAATACTTAAAACTCAGTGCAATGCGCTCAAAGGTTTCCAGGCAACAGAGAGTCCAATCAGTAAGTCCAATTCCACGTGCACAATAAATAAAGCTTAAGGGGTGACTACACAGAAACTCTTTACAACGTACATATATAGGGTAGGCTATTGAGCGTATGCTCTAGAGCTGAAAGGCCTAGAGTCTAGTGTAGCCTCTGAACCAGAGCATAGAGGTCAGCAGGCCACACGTGCATGTGACATGGAAGAGTCTGGGATAATCATTCAGGGGAAAATGGGTGAGGCCTGCCTCCAGAGATACTAAAAAGGTCATCAGATTTTAACGAAATCCACTCCCAGCCTTCTGTGGTACACACACACACACACACACACACACACACACACACACACGCATGTACCCACAAACATGACAAAGCAGGACAACAACATGACAGGCATTTTATGTCCTCCACTGAAAGAGCTCCTCTGTGTGTCTAACACCCTGGGACTCTTAGAACTTCTCTGTGAGTACTCGGACCCCTAGGCAGGAGGCCAATACAGGAAGAGAGAATTCCCAGTAACTTGTAGGTCAGCCTGCCTGGAGAAACCCCGGCTCAAATAAAATGGAAGGGAAGGAACATACCATTCTGCCTGAGGTTACTCTACCCCACACAAACTCAGACAGGCACACTCACAAGAGTAAAAAAAAAAAAAAAAAAAAAAACTAATACACACACACACACACACACACACACACACGCACATACACACATACCAGGGAAAAGTAACTTGAAAGGCTAATTCCTTTTCTCTTAAGTCTTATCTGTTTGTTTATTTATTATTTGTACATGTTGGGACTGCATGCAGAGCTCAGAGCATTTTCAGGGATCAGTTCTCTCCTTTTCTGTGAGTCTCAGGGACTAAATTCAGGTAATGCAGCTTGGCACTTGCTTCTTGCAGACCCTGATGTTTAGTGTGTATGTGAGTGAGTGTGTGTGAGTGTGTGTGTGTGTGTGTGTGTGTGTGTGATTCCTTAGGTCCTATTTACTTCATTCTTTCCAGACAAATTCAGGCAATGAAGCTTGGCACTTGCTTCTTGCAGACCCTGATGTTTAGTGTGTGTGTGTGTGTGTGTGTGTGTGTGTGTGTGTGTGTTGTGGGGTGTGTGTGTGTGATACCTTAGGTCCTATTCACTTCATTCTTTCCAGACAGGCTAGCCAGCTAGTGAGCACCAGCGAGTCCTCCCCAGTGGTAAAAGCTATGCCTGGCCTTTTCATGTGGGTTCTTAAAATTGAGCTCAGGTTCCTATGCATACAAGGCAAACGCAGCTGACTGAGCCCAGTTAGTAAGTTAGCCAGGAAATATTTTAAAACAAACTGTGAGCATGTGTTGAAAAGAAGTACCAACACACATTTACCCAATTCCAAGGCTGACATTAATATTTTGTCTAATCTTATTTTCAATGTCTTACCTAAGCATATCAGAGAACAAAGAGTCAGTTGGTACTAGCCAAGACATTTTGAAATGACATGAAGATGGAGAGCGGCTACCCACTATGATACAAAAGTACACTATTAGTTGTAGTAGAAAATTAGATCTCAACCTCTACTACTTACAAGAAATTCTAGCTCCGTTACTGTTCATATTAACAGATAAAACTATGAAGCTTATAGGTATTTGTGATCTTAAGTGAAAAACAATGTCAGATAATATACAAAATACAAGAGACTGGCTGTCTTAAACACACACGTTAGAGTCTTGAGAAAGAATGTGTACGACACACATCACAAAGGAACTGTATTAACCTATACATGAAAGATTGAGACACAGCTGGGGAGAGGCTCAGGGAAGCCCACGCTGGGCTAGTCTAAGGCTGGAGCTCCGGATCTGCAGACGCAAACAACAGGCTGGGGGCTTGGCAGCCATGATCCTAGCCTGGGATCCCAGCACTCAGGAGGGAGGTGGGATTTCTAGCTGAAATGGGGAGTGCTAGGCTCAGTGAGGGGGCCTCCTACTCCCAACTGTGATCAAGGAAGACAGACATCTGCTATCAACTTCTGGCCTGGCCTCTGCACACACATCCGTACATACTTACATGCAAACATGTACACAGAAACGTATGCACACCACACACATGAAGAAAAAGAGCAACTCCAAAACCGAACAATGGGAAACAGAGGAGGGGCAAAAAGTGACTAGTAGGAAAAGGACAGACAGACATTAGGAACCCCAGCGAGGCCAGGGATTACAGAAGGAGAGATGTAAGGGGCTAAAACAGAGGCAGAGACTCTTAAATAAAAATTTAAAAATACTATTTTCTATCTTCTAGATTGGTAAAAATTAAAGAATAAATTAAGCTGGAAAGGTGAGAAGAAACAGAAATGTTGGGAGGCACTTAGGCTATTAAAGATACTCTGGAGAGGTATTTGCCAATATCCTATCTGTGAGGACAGATTACTGTGACCTAAGGAATCAAGAAATTCTGGTTGTCTACAATAATGCAAGTCTGTTTTGGGGGCAATATGTTTCAGATGAACATCATGTACTACAGGAGAAATCTTGGAACAGAAGTTACTGTCACTCTTAATAGGAAATTAACTTCCTTTACCTCCTTACCTTCAACAGGAAGCTGGGAAGCAAATTCTGCAGGCAGAGTCAAGAGAGCAAAATCCTGAAGTGCAGCAAGCCAGAGTCTGCTTAGTGTGGCCAGGTCTGTGCAGACTAAATCAAGAAGGCCAGTGGCCGAAGGGGACCCGCTTCTCACGCCGTCTTCAGAATTAATAGTAGTC
This sequence comes from Apodemus agrarius, assembly GCA_964023405.1. Taxonomy (NCBI): domain Eukaryota; kingdom Metazoa; phylum Chordata; class Mammalia; order Rodentia; family Muridae; genus Apodemus; species Apodemus agrarius. The sequence continues at coordinate 71,917,369 of OZ030011.1, read as the reverse complement.
CTCAAGGTTTGCTTGGGATTTTTATGTCTTTGTACAGCAATTATATAGACCTGTTAAAAGTTTGCAAGTAGAAGAAAAATTGTGTCTGATGTAACGATACAGTGTTTTATGCTTTCCTGAAGACACAGGCTTGCCTGTGAGAACATCCAACTTGAAATGCACTGTGGTATCCAGAAGGCATGTGGGGCTGGAGAGATGGCTCCGCAGCTGACTGCATGCTGCTCACTAGCAGGGGATCTGAGTTCAATTCCCAATGCTCACATTAGGTCGTTCAACACTCTACTACTCCAGCATGGGCAAGGGAGTAGTGATCTCACTCCCTCCTCTGACATCTACCACCACCTACACATGTGTTGGCAGCATACATTCAACTTTCAAAACACACACACACACACACACACACACACACACACACACACACACACACTAAAGTATTAAAAATTATTAGATGGGCTGGAGAGATGGCTCAGTGGTTAAAAGCACCGACTGCTCTTCCAAAGGTCATGAGTTCAAATCCCAGCAACCACATGGTGGCTCACAGCCATCTGCAACAAGATCTGATGCCCTCTTCTGGGGTGTCTGAAGACAGCTACAGTGTGTACTTACATATAATAAAGAAATAAATATTTAAAAAAAATAAAAATTATTAGAAAAAAGAAGGCAAGTATATATAAAGCCATGCAGATGGTAGAAAGATTAGACTCTCTGTGGCAGCAGATAGGACCTGGGCTCAAGTCTCAGAACACCATCTTGCAACCATCCAAACTCCAGTTCCAGCAGATCAAATACCCTATTCTGACTTCGATAGGTGTCAGGTACACATGTAATACACACGCATACATGCTGGCAAAACATCCACACACATAAAACAATTTAATAAAAAAATTTAAAAGAAATAAAAATAATCTCCCTAGAGAGGTCTCAGAGATAACACTGGCCACACCCTGCCTCTGTGCAGGCCACCGCCACGACAGCTCCAATGGCAGCACGCGAGTAACCTAGCAATTCATCTCACCACTGGGCTCAAGGGAACTGAAAATAGGCTTATTGAAATTACCATTAAGCCCCAATAAAAATGTTTACTGAAATAGATTCATGGACTAAATAACGGTAAAGCAGTTACCACAGTACATGGCATGTATTATCATTTACCTGTAAGTCTAAAATTTAATGAATATCCTATGAAACATACATGTTGTGTGAAGCCAAAACAATAGCAAAACTGGATGAGTTTAACTCACTGTCTCCCCAAAGCACAGTCTGGATACTTAGATACATTACTACAGATACGCTAATATGCTTGACTACAGGGTCCCTGTTGCTGCCCCTGGCTTCCAGACAGATGCTCAGAACATTCTCTGTGTTACTCCCACTCCTGATTCTGAACTCTACATGCATTTGGCTCCAGGGTTTTTATAAGGGACTATGGGCCTCTATTATACAGGATATGTTGATCAGTTTGATTTGAGGAAAAACTAAGAGAAGATAATGAGTTTAATGAGAAACAAGAAGATTTAAATCACAAATAACACTGTGGCTAGAAACTTTTATAGGAAAATGTATATTTTACAATTTAAAATTCTTTAGGGAACTGAGAAAAAACTGGAAGCTGGAGAGGCGGGCTCTTCAGCGAAGAGCACATCAATTGGTTGTCTAGTGAAAAATGGTTGGCCCTGAAAACATACATACAAGTAGCATCATAGAGACCCAATAGGCTATATTTTGGGAACATATACGTATATGCAAATATATATGTACTCAATAACAGTTAATGAACAAAGAGGCTATGAGTCTGAACCAGAGTGGAAAGGGGTAGAAGGGAAGATTTGAAGGAAAGGGAATGGAGAAAAGTTGTAATTACAATCTCAAAAAGAAAAAAGAAAAACAATAAAAATACTATTCACTGTTATCATGTGTGCATGTATTGTGTGTGTGTGTGATGCCTGTGTGCACGTGCTCGCTCTCAGGGTCAGCGGACGATTCTCTGACTCAGGCTGATTCTCTCCTTCCACCTTCCCAAGCTTGAACAAGCACCTTTACCCACTGACCCATCTTGGGATTCTTCCTTTTCTTCCTTCCTTCTCTTCATTCTTTCAATGAAAGAATGTTAAACTCCATGTGCACGCAATGGTATGCAAGTGTGTGTACAAGCACACACCCTCAAACACAGGCGCAGTAAATAAATTTAACTTTAAAAAGTAAGAAAAAAATATCAAACCACACACAAGCAAATCCATACATCTTCAATCAAGAGGAGTTCATTTTCCTTGGCTGGTATACAATTTCTTTAATTCATAACTGCTCCTGCTTGGCTCTTTAGACTATTTGCCCAACAATAATTAATATTTAAATAAATCTCATTTGAAATTCTTTAGTTTACCTTGAAAATGGAGTACTATTTAACACTGTGACAGAGCTGACAGTCTCAGCATTTGGGAGGTGGAAGAGGAGAATCATAACTTCTTTGACATTCTCAGCTACATGGGAAAACCTTGCCTAAAAAAAAGCCCATAGGCTAGAGTGTGCCCCAGTGTTTTAGGTCTTACCTAACACGCCAAAGATCTGGGTTCAAACCCAGGCAAACACATACAGACTTACAAAAACCCCTCCCCCTCCATCAGGACTTACTACTGTATAATCCTACTGTACACCTTGCAGTGTTCACGGTGTGTACTAGCTTCTATAATTCCCACTGCCAATGAGAGAGCACTGACCTCCGCCCAGGCTTTCAGCACGGCTAAGATCTCCATGGTGGAGGCACTTTCATTGTACAGCTGGCTGAGAGCTTCTTTTCCAGCCTGTATCTTCGTTAGTGATGAGACAAGTAGCTGATGAACTCTGCGGAGATCACTGAGGTCACTAACAACTCCACTTGCTATCCAAGCACTGCAAACCTGGTTTTGAGAAGACCAAAGGTTAGACTTAAAAATTCTGCATTTCTTGTTTTGAGCTTAACAGAGTCCACTCATGTCTTAGGAATCTAGCCACAGAAATACTTTCTTAAACAAGATTTGTTTATTTTTACCTTAATGGCACTGGTAATACACCTGCATGTATATCTCTGCATGATGGTTTTGGATCCCCTGGAACTGGAGTTATAGACAATTTTGAGCTGCCATCTCAGTGCTGGGAATTGAACCCTTGTCTTCGAGAAGAGCAGCCAATACTCTTAAGAGCTCTCCAGTCCTGAATTGATTATTTATTTATTTATTTATTTATTTATTTATTTATTTGATGTTAGTACACTGTTGCTGTCTTCAGACGCACCAGAAGAGGGCATCAGATCTCATTACAGATGGCTGTGAGCCACCATGTGGTTGCTGGGATTTGAATTCAGGACCTCTGAAGAGCAGTCAGTGCTCTTAACTGCTGAGCCATCTCTCCAGCCCCCCATTTTTTTTTTTTTAATCCAAGAAAACTAATAAAATGTAGCAGGAGAAGAATCAAAAGCCAGGGCTTCATAAGTGAGCAGGGACTAGGCTGAGGAGGGTTACACACTGCTCTCTAGTGAGTCAGATGAAGAGTGAGGGGGAAACATGCACAAGTTAGACCATGCGTCCGTAATCATGAAGTTATAGTTTAATCTTGACTATCTCATTATTTAAAATTAAGAGACTGGGTGGTAACCAATGAGACTTAGTTAAAAAACGTAACATTTGAATTCCAACGAGGCCGGGCGTGCTGGCACACGCCTTAGTCCCAGCACTCAGAAGGCAGAGGCGGGTAGGTTTTTATGATGTCACCCTTGTCTACAAAGAGTTCCAGGTCAGACACAGCTACACAGTGAGACCCTATTTCAAAAGAAAACACTCCAAGGAACAAAGATTTTATTTTTATTTTTTTGCAGTTCTGCGGACTAACCTCAGAATCTCACATATGCCAGGCAAGTAAGTGTTCTTCTACTGAGTTACATTCCCAAATTCTAAAGAAGATTATGATCCTTCTAAATAGCAGCTTAATTCTATTTAAAAAGCAAAGCAAGCCAGGCAGTGATGGCTCATGGGGGAGGCAAAAATTAGGCACATCTCTGTGAGTTCAAAGCCAGCCTGGTCTACAGAGCAAGTTCCAGGGCAGCCAAAGGTATACAGAGAAACCTGTCTTGAGAAAATAAAACATAATAAAAACAAAAACAAACCACAAAGCAAAGCAAGAACAATAAAACAGCAGTAATATTTGCAACGCAGAGCCAACTACAGTGGTTATGTCTATATCCCAACAGCAGAGAGGCAGAAGCAGGAGTTTCAGGACAGATTTGGATAGTTTAAGGCCAGCCAGGACTACAACAGGCCCTGTCCCTAAAAATCAAAAGGGAAGCTGGATGTGGCAGTATATGCTCTTAGAGAAGTGTAAAACATACTTAACTTTGCTTGAAATTTCGGCCTGTGTTCTCCAGGCACACAGTTTTAGTTATGAGTTTGGTAACTCAATGCTGCAGATGTGGGAACACGGGTGTGTGCATACATTATCAGTGTGAGGTTTATTGGTCAAATTCCTCTAAGAGACAGACCCTTTACCTACCAACTGAGAGGACTTCATCCCACAGACTGGCTTCTTGCAGTTGGTATTTTTTTTGTTTTTTTTTTTGTTTTGTTTTTTTGTTTGTTTGTTTTTTGTTTTTTTTTTTGTTTTCAGGACAGGGTTTTATCCTTGGCTGTCTTAGAATTTAATCTGTAGGCCAGGCTAGCCTCAAACTCACAGAGACCCACCTGCCTCTGCCTCCCGAATGCTGGGACCAAAGGCCTGTGCCACCGCACTCAGCTGTGGGAGCACCTGTCCTAGGAACAACTGAACCCTGACAAGCATCAATATGAAACTGTTCTAGGAAACAGAACACGTAAGAAGCAGGGCAGTTTCCCAAATGTCAAAAGGAAAGGAAAAGAGGTTGAGATGACGCTGAGACTATACGGAAGACCCTCGAGACTGGAGCTTAGCATGTAGCCCAGGCTGGCCTTGGACTCACAGCAAGCTTCAAGGCTCAGCCTCCCAAGTGCTTGGCTTCTGAAGCCATGTGCTCAGCTCTGTACCCACGTACCTGACATGCTTTGGCAGTGATGTCAGGTGGTGTCTCTGAAGTGAAGGCTGGTCTAAGAGCGGCTCCAACCTGTCAAGGAATTACACAATACGTTGACCATCAGCAAGGGAGCATCACTTTGTTACTCGGAAATCATTCACTAAGAATGGGTTTCATGGGTCCTGTTATGTCCTATACCTTTTAAAGATAATGGCACCACACTGTACCTTGGGGGAAGCATCTCTCCTCAACTCCCAGTCTGTGCACTTGCCACAGAGCTAGCTAGTAACTGGCCCCAGGGAACCACACTAGCACACTAAAATCTCTCAAGATTTTTGCTGCAGAGGGGCTATTTCTTTGTAAGGACATGAGGGTGAGAAGAATCATCTTGTCACTACTTAGAGGGGTGGGGTTGCTCAGAGTAGAGCCAGTGTGGGAGACAATGAATCCCCAATTTTCCTGCCTGAACTGTGTTTCTTGCACCTGCAGTTCTAAAAAGGCAGAAACGTAAGAGCTTGGCCCTACTGGGTTCAGTTACAGTGTCTGTTCCAATACACCAACCCTGTCCTTTGGCTCTGCTCCATGCATATTCTGGCTTTGTTTGCTGGGAAGAAGTGATGGAGCTGGCCAACCAACGAGAGAACTGTTGTCAAGGGTCTCCTTGTTCCTGGCCATCGACAGACTGCCACTCAACAGACAGACTGCCACTCAACAGACAGACTACAAGACAGGCCATGGTTCCACTTTCATCCTTGGACTCAATCAGTTACAAAGATCTTAAAACCAGGACAAAACCTGGCCCTTTCCTGAATCTCGACAAAACACTGAAGGTTTCATGTAGCACTCTAATCTGGAAGTAACAGAGATAAATCATGTATGTAGCCTGATTACTTAATTACTTATTTACTGAGAAGCTTACTCAGACACTTTGTAAAAGATTTTCCTACTAAAGACTTCTTGTAAGTTAAAAAGGCTCTAAATATAAAAATCAACCCTTAAGAATATAAGCTTCTGTTTTAAGTATACTATTTTGGTTTTACTTGAAGCTTTATAAAATGCTAGCTATTAGATCTATTCTCCGTGTATTTTCTGTGCACTGATGAAGAGAGAGTCTTTATGCACTAAAACGTGACATGACACAGCTTCATAGATTTTATCAGTGTTGTTTATTAACACCAGAAAAGTCCTAACAGAAAACGCTTACATTGGCTTGGTACTGTTCCAGAATCACATGGCCCGGAAACTCTGGCTCTGCACTATCTGCAAACCGTCGGATAACAACCAAGAGCGTGTCAAGGCCGGAGAGACGCAGCTGGTTACTATGGTCCGTGGCAGCCATGAAAGCCATGCGGATTAAGTCAGCAAGATGGAGCACCAAAAAGTCATCTAGAAGATGAAAAAGATGTTTTATTATGAAAAAGAACAGGCTGAACTAAAATTTATATTATGTGATAATGTTCTCTATTTTATAGCTTAGATTCTCTAGACTGTCCCCTTTCATCCTGTGTTAAATAGACTTGCAGGCTAAATTTAATGTACACTAAAATATACACAAAACCATCCAAAACTAAAAAAATTACACACAGCTATTCAAAAGCCCAAAGCAGAATTAACATTCTTTAAGAAAGAGTGGCAGCAGTTTCCTCAGTGAAAACTGAGGAAAACCAGACTGTCTGAGAAGAGCACATTAGTTGTACCTAGCAGAGCTTGGAAGGTGATGAACTTGGCAGGAATTTTTTCTCTTTATGTCAAGTTAATGCCAAACATAGAAATATATATATATATAAAAAGATATATATATATATATATATATATATATATATATATATATATATATAAACTCTAGCTACAGAAATAAAAAAATGGTAATTCTTTTCATTCCTGAAACATACTTTTGCTATAAAAATTCTGAAAAGAAATAAACAGAAGCCGGGCGTGGTGGCGCACGCCTGTAATCCCAGCACTTGGGAGGCAGAGGCAGGTGGATTTCTGAGTTTGAGGCCAGCCTGGTCTACAGAGTGAGTTTCAGGACAGCCAGGGCTACATAGAGAAACCCTGTCTCGGAAAACCAAAAAAAAAAAAAAAAAAAAAAAAAGAAATAAACAGAAAAAAATCATTTAAAATGGACCCAGTAGTGTTTCCAGACGTCAGCATTTACCTAGAAAATAAGAGACAAACTCAGAGTTGGAGTCCTCAATAAAAACTACCACATCTTAGTAAAAGCCAGCTCCGGTCTTAGTTTCGAGTATTGGAGTCAGGGAGCACTAGTGAACGGCACATATGGGAGTCAGGGAGCACTAGTGAATGGGATATATGGGAGTCAGGGAGCACTAGTGAATGGTGCATATGGGAGTCAGGGAGCACTAGTGAATGGTGCATATGGGAGTCAGGGAGCACTAGTGGATGGTGCATATGGGAGTCAGGGAGCACTAGTGAATGGTGCATATGGGAGTCAGGGAGCACTAGTGAATGGTGCATATGGGAGTCAGGGAGCACTAGTGAATGGTGCATATGGGAGTCAGGGAGCACTAGTGAATGGTGCATATGGGAGTCAGGGAGCACTAGTGAATGGGATATATGGGAGTCAGGGAGCACTAGTGAATGGCGCACTGATTTTGTGTTGTTAGCATCTAAATCAACACTCATCCCAAACACACTTCAAAAGAAAATGCTTGCTTGAAAACTATTAAACACGCTATGCATTCAGACTGGCAATACCAATGTTCTGATTTAAAACATGTTTTCTAGTGTATGGGTGCACCACAGTGCACACCAGCCCCCTTCTCCCATAGGATCCAGGGATTAGGCTCATACTTTTTATTTATGCTAACGTAACACAAACAACGGCGTCCCGAGTCCAGTGCGGGAGCCTGAACGAGGCCTGACACTGCTGTGCTTCACCGGAGGGACAGGGTTCCTTTTTTTTTTTTTTTTGGTTTTTCGAGACAGGGTTTCTCTGTGTAGCCCTGGCTGTCCTGGAACTCACTCTGTAGACCAGGCTGGCCTCGAACTCAGAAATCTGCCTGCCTCTGCCTCCCAAGTGCTGGGATTACAGGCATGCACCACCACGCCCGGCAGGCTCCACTTTTATCGTCTGGTCCGGCCACTTACTTCTTGAGTCACGTTTTTTCATTTCTTGGGCTAAAGAGATGTCAAAATGAGCGCTGTTCGCATCTTCACACTGGTTGATTATTCTGCAGACACAGTCAGCAGCAAAGACTCTGGTGGCCCACCGAGGATTACTGAAAGGGTGTGGCTTGTCATCACCTCTGGTCAGAACTGAGGCATCGTCACCTCTGTCGCCCTCTTCCTCCTGCATGGTGTCCACGCATGTTACAGCTGCAAAATCTTTATCAAGGGAAAACATGTGAAATTATAATTAGCAGGAAGACACCACTATTAAAGAGTATAAGACACAAATCCAAATGCAGACTAGAATTACTATTAATCAACCATACACCTTTATGACAACCTAAAATAATTAGGTCTCATAAGCACTGGTAATGATGTCAGCTGTCACATTGATCTCCACACATGTGTTCCCCCATCATCATGCATACACACACAACAGTAAAATGATGATAAAACTACCACATACTGTGATAATTGTCAATCCCTTGCATGAAAATGGCTGAACTTAATGAAATTCACAATCATAATAATGAGGCTATGAATGGATTTAAGAAGGTTCCGTCTCAAACCTATTGAAATATTCAGAACACATACCGGTGTGCACACAGAGACACACACACTTTTAAAAAATATTTTTATTAGGGCATTCACTGCTATTATTATAGTCTCAAAGTTATGATTCTAGCCACCAATTAAGGAACTGACTCATTATTAACGTTTTCTTTTGAGACAGGGTCAGTCTGAACTCCTAGAGATCTACCAGCCTCTGTCTGCAGGGATTAAAGACATATATCATGTCTAAAGTCTGTTAACTTGTTAGCCACCAACCTTACAAACTAAATGGAACTAATGCTATAAAACAAGCCAACCCACCTGCCTTTTTTTAAAGACAGGGTTTCTTTGTATATCCCTAGCTCTCCTGGAACTTGCTCTGTAGACCAGGCTGGCCTCAAGCTCAGAGATCTGCCTGCCTCCACTTCCAGAGTGCCAGGATCAAAGGTGTGCAAAACTATGCCTGGAGTATGTGAGTAGTCTCTCTCTCTCTCTCTCTCTCTCTCTCTCTCTCTCTCTCTCTCTCTCTCTCTCTCTCTCTCTCAAAATAAAGAGTCTACGGAAAGACATTTTCCCACTAAGAAAGGATGGAGTCAAACTACAGAGTATCAATGAAAACCAGCAAACAACACTGGCAGAACAAACCGGAGCTGCAGGATCAGAAGTCAAAGCAGAAGGCAGGGTCTAAAGCACCTATGAGCAAAGGACTCAGTCTCCTCTGTGGCATGTGTCAGAGCCACAGGAAGGAAACGGATGCTGCAGTGAACGCGGGCAAACCAAGTGTGGTCTGCTCGAGCCGCAGACCTAGAAGCTGGCCTTTCAGTCCCACTGTGCCAGCAATCTGCTCCCTAACTATTATTTGCACTGGTGTTTCCCATTGTTTAACCTCCACTATTACATGTATGTGGGGGAAAGAGGAGCCCTTGTCCACTGTTAGCAAAAGTGCGAACTGGTATAGACACCATGGAAATTAGTGTGTAGGTTTCTTAGGAAGCAAGAAGACAAACTGCAGATGACCCAGCTATACCACTCCCAGGCACAGGCACCCCAAGGACTCCGTGCCCTGCCACAGGCGCCCCTGCTCATGACTTCACTGCTGCTCCGTCAGCCCAGTTGCTCATTAGCTGATGAATGAGTGGGTGAGAAAATGTACAAACACACACACACAATGGGGTTCTTCTACTCAGCCGGAGAGAAAAAGAGCCTGACGAAGTCGGCAGGACAGACGGAACTGCAAATGTCCTGAGGAGCAGAGAGGCCCAGAAAGACAAATGGCTCATGCTGTCTCTCTGATAGGAGAGACAAATTCCTAGATCTCTAAGTTTAAATTGGAGTGTCTGTAGCAGCTAGAAACTCTGAAAGGGCCCATGAGAGAATGTGGGGAGGGTGGGACATCCTCTCATGGCGGAAAATACTGGGGTAAAAGGAGTTGAAGTAGGTATAGTAAATAAATATCCGGGTGAATTGTCTTTTTGATATGTTAAATGAATTGTGTGTGTGTGTGTGTGTGTGTGTGTGTGTGTGTGTGTGTATATAGGAGTCTGAATGAAGGCACTTTGCTTACGCATTGCATGATACTGCTCCCAGAAGCCATGGGCTACTGAATGAAAATCCAGTGTTGGGTATGGGATCCTGGATCCTTCTCTATGAGCTCTGTCAAGGAGGTACCAGAGGCAAACAAAATGAAAATACAACTGAGTCAGGAACCTCAGGGGGCATGACTCTGAAATCAAAAAGGAGCATGGTGGGACACACCTACAATCCTGGCCCTTAGGGCATGGAGACAGAAGGAACAGAAAAAAAAATTAAGAGACAGTAGAAAAAAATCAGTCTGATTATGTATCATCGAAAACGTTATTTTGAGATAGAGTTACACTTGGCCCAGGCTGGCAGTGAATCTTCTATGTAGCTGAGGATGGTCTTGATCTTCTTCTAATCCCCCTGTTCTACAGGATTATAGGTGGCTTTCTTCTTTTTATGGGGATTGAATTTAGGGCCTCTCATGTGTTAGACAAGTGCTCTATCACTGAATTATATCAGATCCCCAGCCAGAAAAAGTATGTGCTCTTTTTCTTTTAAAGTAGACATTCTTATAGATCTTAGGTTGTAGACAGCAGATGGTATAAGGACCAGTTACTAAGAAGTCAAAGCAGACAAAACAAAACAAAACCTAGAAGAAAAGTACTTTTTCCTTTAACACAATTCACCCACCAGAGACTTCTGTAACCTAAATTGGAAGGTTTTCAATACCTCCACTGTAAAAATATACAGATGTTAAATCTAAACAGATGACTGTAAGTCTTGAATATATGTCTTCAAGAGAAATATAACGTGCTTTTCAATACTATTTGATTCTTTAATTTTTAAACTACTTTTTTTTTTAAGGCAGTGTCTCTTATGTATCCAAGGCTGGCCTTGAACATGCTATGTAGCTAAGGATGATATTGAATTTCCAATCTTGTTGCCTCATTGTTTCAAGTGCTAAATCCATCCGTGGAAAAAAGACAGCATTTTCAACAAATGGTGCTGGTTCAACTGGAGGTCAGCATGCAGAAGAATGCAAATCAACCCATTCTTATTCCTTGTACAAAGCTCAAGTTCAAGTGGATCAAGGACCTCCACATAAGACCAGATACACTGAAACTAATAGAGGAGAGAAAGTGTGCCATGAACACATGGGCACAGGGGAAAATTTCCTGAACGTAACACCAGTAGCCTATGCTCTGAGATCTTCACTTGAAGAAAGCGATGGCCACACAATACTTAAGATGAACAGGTAAGGGAGTGAGTTGTTGGTGAGCCATTTCCTGTTGTAACTGCCCAGTCCCAGGACTTACCAGCGGAAGCAGCAAGCACATCTTTACAAAGCTTCAGCCAAAGGGAGAGCTTCTCCACTGCCATCGATGTTAGCATATGATGCAACGTCTCTCTGATGTCCCGGCACAAGCTCTCGTCCGTCTCTCTGTCTAGTAAGGCCAACAGTGCCCCTTCCAGGCCCACTTCTCGGAGGTTAGCATCTGAGGAGAAGAAAGGGGCGCTCTAAGCGGCAGAAGACTGCTGCCGCGTGGGAAGCACACACGTTCAGAGGTTTTTCAAGCACTGCGATCATCATGCTTTAAAGATGAGCTGCGGTACTGTGCTTAACCTACTGAGGCTGATATTAATCCAAAGCTGATCTCTTGGATCCTACATAGGATCCTTAAAAAAAGAAAAGGAGCCAGGCGTGGTGGCGCACGCCTGTAATCCCAGCACTTGGGAGGCAGAGGCAGGCGGATTTCTGAGTTCGAGGCTAGCCTGGTCTACAGAGTGAGTTCCAGGGCAGCCACGACTACACAGAAAAAAAACCCTTCTCGAAAAACCAAAAAAAAAAAAAAAAAAAAAAAAAAAAAAAAAGAAAAGGAACACTATTAACTCTCTTCAGAGTTAATGACATCAGGCTATCCAGATGTTTCAGTGGAAAGATCTTGCTGCTAAATTCCATCCCTGGGACCCACAGCATGGAAGTGGGAGGAGCAGAAGCCTCCTCTGCCCTCCAGGTGTATGCAAATGCACACACAAGGAATAAATGCAACAAAAAGTCAAAAAGTTGTTAATGTCACCTTAAATTAGGTAAATATTATCCAAGTAATGTTCAATACAGCAATGTGAGTTTGTGTGTGTGTGGCCTCTTATTTATTAGGATTTTTTCCATTGGTCTAAAATTAAATTCAAATAGATAAACATGATAATTCTCCTTACTCTAGTGTAAAGGCTCTGATTTGTTGGTGTTGGATGCTACTGGAGAGTGAATCCAGGGCTATCCTTTGAACTTGTAATCCTCCTGCCTCGGTCTCCCAAGTAGGTCAATTACAGGGTCTGTATCACTAATCCCAGCTAAGGGATCTAAATAGAGTTTAAAATCATATCTAATTAATGAATGTGTGTGTGTGCACATGCATGCACACACATCCCAAGGCACATGTGTGAAGGTCAAATGACAACATGTGTGTCCCAGGAATTGAACTCAGGTCATCCACTTAGCACCTACTGACCAGCCTTGCTGGTCCCTTAAATTTTTTTTTTTTTTAACAAATTAAACAGAAATAGTGATTGGTAAATAGGTTTTACCCTATTTACCAATCTGAGCTAACATATGTCATTCACTATAGGATATTCTGAGTATTGCAATATTCCAGTAATAAAGCAAACAAGTACTGGGAACTGACCCTGAGTCCTTTGAAATAACAAGTGCTCTAAATTGCTGGCCATCTCTCCAGCACCAGTACTTCTGTACACATCTTAAAAGGAGTAAGATACTGAGATCCTCACTATAATTAACTCACATAGCTAAATTAGTATTTTATTTTATTATTTTTTTTTTTTTTTGGTTTTTCGAGACAGGGTTTCTCTGTGTAGTCCTGGCTGTCCTGGAGCTCACTCTGAAGACCAGGCTGGCCTCGAACTCAGAAATCCGCCTGCCTCTGCCTCCCAAGTGCTGGGATTAAAGGCGTGCGCCACCAACGCCTGGCTTATTTTTTTCTTGACTAGTAAGGATTTTTAAAAATGTTCAAAATCTTTGAAGAGAAGTGAAGGCGCTGGGGCGAGGAGGCTCGCAGGCGGAGGAAGGTGCTGCCGCCCTGCTGAGGACTCGGAGTCCTCCTGGGAGCACTCGCTGGAGGCTCCCAAACGCCAGAACTCCTGTCTCAGGAGATCTGATAATCTCTCAAATATGCATGTATGCAAAATAAAACATAGTAATTGTAACTCTTTTTAAAAGAGAACTGAGATAATAGTGAAATGTTATTACTAGAGTGTCAAATTTTTAAAAAATGATACTGCCTATTGGCCCTTTAGATCAGATTAAGTGCAAAATTAAAAAAAGAAAAAAGTATGCCCAGCATTGTCAGAAGTACAGGAAGAATGCCTTCATGAATGACTGCTAATCCCCTCTAGAAAATAATTTGACAATATCTATTAAAATCGTAAGTGCACAATATTTTATTAATCTAATAGGTTATGTTCTGTATGAGTGTATTGTACTATATTGAGTGCAAACGACAAGAGACCAAAAGAGAGCACCGGATTCCCTAGAACTGGAGACAGATGGCTGTGAGCCATCCTGTGGGTGCCGAATCTGATCTCCAAGAACAGTTAGTACTCGTAACCTCTGAGCCACCTCTCTCGCCCCCACAATTCTTAAAGAGAGAACCGGTGGGATGTGTTAAATAGTAACCTTTATGTGACAGCCGCGAGTGCGCACACAACACGCGTGACCACAGGCACTGACTGCCCAGTTCTGGTCTTCTTCTGCATTTGCTTACTGCCCTCCTAACTAGTCCCTCTTCTACGTGTGTGTGTGTGTGTGTGTGTGTGTGTGTGTGTGTGTGTACGGGCACATGTATATAACTTAACATTTCTTTCTATAATTAGCTCTATAGACCAGAGCCTCGAACACACAGAGATCTGCCTGCCTTTGCCTTCCTAGTGCTGGGATTAAAGGTGTTTACACCACTGCCTGGCATGACTCAACATTTCTAAGAACATGTTTACACCACTAAAATCTAAAGCAATAGATACAAATAAATTTGGTTGTGAATTAAAAACTAAAATGTTCCTTTTGGGAAAAGATATGACATTTTAAGATTATTGTATCAACAGAGTCAGTCATGTTGAGTAACCTAAGCTAGCAGTTTTCTCAAAATGTATTATTATTATTATTATTATTATTATTATTATTATTATTTTTAGAATTTCATAATGCTGTCCTAGTTAGGGTTACTACTGTTGTGATGAAGCAACCTGAAGAGGAGGTTTGTCTGGTTCACACTTCCACATCATAGCTCATCATCAAAGGAAATCCACACGGGGCCTCCAGGCGGGAGCCGATGCAGAGGCCAGGGAGGGTGCTGCTCGCTGGCTTGCTCACCATGGCTTGTTCAGTCCGATTTCTCACGGCACCCAGGACCACCATCCCAGGTCAGCCCCGCCCACAGTGGGCAATGCCCTTTCCCATCCACCACTAAGAAAATGCTCATAGGTTTGTCTACAGCCTGAGCTTGGCAGACAACTTCTCAGCTGAGGCCCCTCCTCGCAGATGGCCTTGGCTTGTGTCAAGCTGACATGAAAATGGCCAACGCACATGCACACAGTGACTTTCATCTCATGCATCTTCCCCTCTCCCCCTAATTCCTTCCAGGTCCACCTTAGTGTACTCATAAAAGAACTTCAACAGGAAAGATATTTAGAGTAAAACATATTATGGATCTGAAAGCTTTAATCTGGGAAGCTTTGCCAAAGTTGTGACATGCTGAAAGATAGTATTTTAGAAATCATATACACATTTATATATGATACCATTATTATTTATAATTAAAATTATATGAGGTTTGAGTTATTTTCATTAGTTTTATCTTTTCTCTCTTCTCTTTCTCTCTCTCTCTCTCTCTCTCTCTCTCTCTCTCTCTCTCTCTCTCTCTCTCTCTTTTTGGTTTTTCGAGACAGGGTTTCTCTGTGTAGTCCTGGCTGTCCTGGAATTCACTCTGTAGACCAGGCTGGCCTTGAACTCAGAAATCCGCCTGCCTCTGCCTCCCAAGTGCTGGGATTACAAGTGTGCGCCACCATGCCCAGCTTCTCCTTCTCCTCCTCCTCCTCCTCCTCCTCCTCCTCCTCCTCCTCCTCCCCCTCCTCCTCCCCCTCCTCCCCCTCCTCCCCCTCCTCCCCCTCCTCCTCTCTCTCTCTCTCTCTCTCTCTCTCTCTCTCTCTCTCTCTCTCTTTTGGTTTTTTGAGACAGGGTTTCTCTGTGTAGCCCTGGCTGTCCTGGAACTCACTCTGTAGACCAGGCTGGCCTCGAGCTCAGAAATCCGCCTGCCTTTGCCTCCCCAGTGCTGGGATTAAAGGCGTGCACCACCACGCCCGGCTTTTCATTAGTTTTAAAATGAAGGGATGAGGTCAGACATGTGGCTCCGTGACTGAGCACTGGTACAGCATACTCTGGCTCTGGCTTCCCTTCCTAACAATGTCAAAAGTAAATAAAATACAAACGGGTGTGTCCTCAAACCTCACCGGGGCTGTGGAGGCGGCTCTGTACTTAAGAGCACTGCTGCTCTTGCAGAGGACGTGTTTGTTCCCAAACACCTGTAATCCTGCGCCACGGACCCTGATGCCCTCTTCTGAACTCCTCAGACACCTATCCTCACACCTAAATACCAAACGCAGACACACATCTGTAAGCATAATTAAAAACAACCTACATATTTCACTAAGTAAGGTTGAACTCTGCTCTGCAGTGGAGAAAAGACAGAAAACTCCTTTAACATGTAGCAGGATTTATGCCCATTTTATTAAAATGTTATTTTGATGGAAGGCAAGCATGTATGAAAAATTATTTTAGATTAAATACTTTTTGGGCTTCCTTTTAAAATCTTTGGACATTTGTCTGCTTAGTGGTGTCTGCACACTGTCCATGTAGGGCAGCCAGAGGACAGTGTGTGGGAGGCAGGCTCCCCTTCCACTGGATCGCGTCTGAGGACCGATCCTGGGACGTCAGGCTTCACGGCGTGCGCCTTGCTTTGTTCAGACATCCTGCTGTCATGAACAAGCCTAAGGCAGGATCCTTGAACTTCCCATCAGTAAAGGGGCTGCAAACAGAGGTCATGGGAACACATCTTGCTAGGCTTTGAGTCCCGGACTTCCAGCTCGGATCTGGGGTGAGAGCTAATAGGTATTTCTGACAAGGTCTCGCATGAGGTACACATTGCTGGCTGGCCTCACCTTGAGAACTGCTGCTGTCACCAGGCAGATGGTAACTGCTGCGGTTACTTTTGTAAAAGATATCAGACACCCCAGGCGTTAACTGTGACACATCCTTTAAGAACTCGTGTTTACATGGAAATCTATTAGACTGAAGAGAAGAATCACCTGCAGCAGGGTCCCTGCCATCCATGGCCAGCGTGGCAGCATGCTCTGCAACTCCAGCGGCTTCTCTCTGCACCAGCTGCCGCAAACACGCCAGAACTGCTCTTCTCAGCAACAGGTAGGGGCTACACAGGTTCACCTGAAAGATGAGGTTTGGGGAATGAATCTAAGACTCTCGGTGTCACCCAGTCTGGATTCGCTGGAATGTCTCCTGATTCTCGTTAGTTCATTGATAGGCTGGACACAAGTTATCAAAGAGTGAAACGTCTTCAACTGTTTTAGAATGCACTTATAATTGCAACTAGGAACAGCTTAAGGAATAATACACATACTAAATTATGTGCTGTTTGTATACATATTCGAGCAAAAGCTTTGACAAAGCTAGAAGACAAAGAACTTGGGTAAAAGCTTTGAGATAAAAGACTCACGTTTGTACTCACACAATTGTGCTTAAGATTCTCTCTGACGTGAGTACAACTGCAGCAATGTAGGCCGAACAGTGCCCGGGCTCAGCGGAGCTCTAGATCAGAGTCTGTGTGAGTCCCCCTTGTGTCACCCACTGGCTGTGTGACCCTAGGCAAGCTATTTAATGTCTCTGGGTCTCAGTTTCCTTGGTACTTCTGTGACGTTAACTGGAGCTGGAGTTAGACAGCTGTGAGCGGCCATGAGGGTGCTGGGACTGAGCCCAGCGGACGGGCCAGCCATGAGGGTGCTGGGACTGAGCCCAGCGGACGGGCAGGCAGTGACACGGAGCCATCTTTCCAGCTCCTCAGAAATAAAATTCTTTAGCAACACTAAAGAGCAGCAACTTTTACATACATACCTTCAAACATGTAACATATGTCTAAACATATGTAATACATGCAAATCACAATGGATTTGGTAGCAGCTTTATCGACAGCAAATGATAAGCTTGGCAATGTACTTCAAATACTCAATTACAAGTCAGAAGTTTCTGGATACAAATTTCTCAATTTCCTTCTCAGTGAGAATTTTGCAATGTTGTCCAGGCTGTCCTTAAATTCACAATCTTCCTGTCTCAGCCTTCTGAGTACATGATCACATGCACTACTATGCTCTGATCCTAGATACAAATTCTTATCTAATGACCTCTTAAGTAACATAAAATTTCTTTAATTAGGCTAGTAAAGGCCAATCTGGTATGGCCTATAGTAATTTACACGCTTTTTGGGGGGTGGGAGGACTGAGCCCAAAGCCTCGTATGTGTTCTCTACCGAGCTTTACCCCGGCGCACTGTGCACCGTCACAGTCATTTTCAAGTTAAACCTGAGAAACATGGCATAGCTATGACAGAGTTCTGATGATTTGGTGTACATGAAAAAAAAAAAACAGAACTGGAACGGGTGGTGGCAGGTACTGTCCACTGAATAAGAAACATATGCAAAAAAAAAAAAAAAAGTTAGGTTCTCAATTTCTAAGACAAAGATATTAAATAGGAGGTCATTAGTGGAAGTAGCTTTGTAAGTATGTTCTATTACATGTCCACACTTCAAACTCAAAAGTGGAGGAAGAAAAATGCCATTTACAGAATCCTCAAGGTAACACTGCCACACCCAGGTTTAAGGACGTCTACTATTAGAAACTAGTACACAGGAGCACATGGAAGTTAAAATGTAAAGAGTAAGTTTACTAGTGCCCAAGATTACTGTCGTAGTTAATGTCAATTAAAAACAGCATTTTACATGAAAGATTTAAATAAAAATACATGGATCTATTAGTTGTTTTGATTGAAATTTTACAAGCATGTAGTACAAGGAAGATGCAGCATTCATTCAGGGTAGTTACACAATCCTTTAAAAACAGCATGCTTAGAAGTACTCGTCCCGTGTTTGGTAAAAGGTTGGGGACTGTCACACAAGGCAGGCGGGAGGCTCTGTGTCTCCATGTCATTCTCCAGCATGTCAATGGGGAAGAGGAACGGAGGCTGGGTTAACGCAAACAAGGCAGGCAGAAACACAGGCATCAAGTCAAACTGTGATCATGATTTCTTTCTCAAATGAATACATTAAAGCAAAGCGATGCAAAAGTCAATGCAAGGAGTGGGCACGGGAGCTGGAGAGGGTTAGGAAGGGCGGGTCGACACCAGTATTAAATACACACCACGAAGCATGCTGTGCATACTGGGCTGTGCGTTAACGGTTAGCTTAAACACAGAGATACAGAGGAAAACATCTGCAACCAAAAATAATACACAAAACAGCACTGCAAACCTCAACAAAGTTGGGAGTCAAGGGTCAGGGACCTACCAACACAGAATTATCCAACAAGATCTCCTGCACAAAAACAAATGACAGACCAGTCATGACAAAAATCAAAAGATAAATATTAGGATGACTATGACAACAGTCAGCTAAGTGTTCTGACATAAAGGCTGAGAGTTATCCTTCAAATTGGCTTAGCTTCAATCTTACAAGGCGGTTGGTTACAAACATTCTACTTTCTAACTTGATAAAGACCTTGAAATAGACAAGTTACAGATTTCAGGATATAATGACAAGAACCAGGCAAAGCCTGAGTGTCCACTCGACTAAGGAGGCTTTCAGCTCTTAGTATGCCTCAGATTCAAAGCAGGCCCAGGAGATATACCTGTGGGAGGAGTGAGCTGTGTTGTAGCTACATGAATGTATACAGTTCACCCCAGCACAGTTAATTATAGATCTTTTTATTTTAAACTGAGTGTACTCAGACTCGACGGTGTCGCTGAGAGCAAGCTGAGACAGGGCGGAAAGCGTGAAGTCTGAGGGGCTGGTGTAAGACTCTGCCAATGAGGACATACAATTTTCTTACTCTGGGAAAATACTGTAAAACATACTAAGATCAATCTAATAAATTTAGAATAAAATGCTAACCAAACTATTAAAATACTGTAGTATAATGTAATAAAAACTATTTTAAAATATGATTTCTATTTTAAATGTAAAAGACTGTTTTTCATATGTAGTCTGTTTTCCATATACATGAAAAGAGAAAAAGGTAATAAACCTGATGAGATCTTATTCATCATGGATTATTGGGTGTTAATCTTATTCTTTGTTTCTTAGTAAACAGCATTAAATGAGTCCAGGAATCAGGTAAGGAGACCTTTACTCCCCATTTAAATACAGCAGTGCTACCATGTTCTTAAAGTAGTCTTAAAATCAGATCAATTTGCAATAGAATGGAATGGTTTTGTTTTTGTTTTTGTTTTTTTTTTAGTAACAGAGTTTTGTAAATATTCTTCAAATGTAAAAATTAATATTCATGGGAGAAACTGTCCTTGAGTAGTGAGTATAAAAATCTCTTCCCTGCCATTTCCCCAACATGTGATTGACTCCTATCAGTTAGCTACATCATCTTTTGTATTAGGTATTACTTATGATGTGTCAATGCTTTTTCAGTGAGTGTCCATGTGTTATTACATCTGGTCTCTGTTGATGTGCATGTTTACCAGATGAAGTAGCTGAACCTGGGGAGGTCACGGGACACTACACAGCTAGGAAGTGACAAAAGAACCGCTACGATCATGTCACAGAACTCACAAGGGCAATGACAAAATAATAATGACGGCAACTGAGCAAGGAATCCAGGACAGAGGAGGTTACACCAAGCCACGACTCCACTTGGTGAGCTCCTGATGCTGTGCTCCTCAGACTATTTTAGAAGACTTGCTTTAATGATGCAAACATCATTCTACAAAAGATGGGATAATGTGAGAGCTCAGGTGTTTCTTTTAAGCTCTGAAATATGACATAGTTTGCTTATGACATAGGTTGCCTATGACATAGGCTGCCTTTATGTGTGTCCAACAGGGTGACACTGTTACACATCACAACATTTATGCTGGAGAGCCACACAACCAAGTTAAAACGAAACAACAAAAAACAACACTCCTCCACCAAAAAGGACTTGCAAATTACATTTAGGGAAGTCTGTAACTTTGTGTTGGATGATATTTATCACTCTCTTGGAGCTCAACTTTTAAGGCAAGTCTAGAGAGACCCAGTCTTGCCCTAGGAAAATCATAAAAGCAAAAAAGGTTTATGAACCACTTGATCAGAACTTATGGCTGACTGGCTTTAGTTTTCTGCATTTGTTAGATACATCATCAAGACCCAGATATGATGTATATGTAGCCAAAATATATCACCCTCTCTATACATGCATGCGATGCATGTGCGCTCGAGTGCGTGTGCACATGTGCGTGTGCGTGTGCGTGTGCGTGTGCGTGTGCGTGTGCGTGTGCGTGTGTGTGTGTGTGTGTGTGTTTTGGGCATGCCACTCCAAGAGCACATAGAGTTCACAAGATGGCTTCTAGAGTCCTACTATATTACTCTCGGCTTTATTCCCTTGGGAAACCATGTGTCATTGGGCCTAGAGTTTGTTATTTCCTGGTTGGCCTGGGAATGGAGTGTCTACCCATCTCTACCCCCTAGTTACAGCTCTGCCTTTCCATGGGCACTGCGGGGTGCATGCAGGCCCCCATGCTCACACTGTGAGCACTGTTACCCACTTTTGGTAGAATTAGAACAGAAGGAAACCAGGAGCACACAGAACATCTGTGGGTCCCCAGCACTTGTACCTTGTACAGTGAGTACAACAGCAGAAGCTCTCAGTAAGGGTCTCGATGAATGAGGAGATACTCAGGACTTATGTTCAACACTGGAGCAAAATGCTCCACGTTTGAGAGGCTTAGAGGTAGATATTAGAGGTGGGGACATGAACGTGGCCCTCTCCTTTCTAAAGCAGACTGAAAGAAAACAGTCACACATGCAGAATAATTTACATAGTCTAAAGTACAGCTACACTGGAGTGGATTCGAGTTTCAGACACTAGGAACTCACTTTACTTTCGTACTCACACAGAGGCAGCTGACCAGACTAGACAAGTTGACGTGCCGTGGGGCAAACATGTGGAGCTGCTGAAGGCAGGAGATGGCCTGAGCCTGGACCAGGCAGCCTGGGTGATCCTGCATCACTGCACAGCCCAGCAGACAGGAGGTCCTTAAGGCGGACACGGAAGTATTGTTACCTGAAATAAGAAGCCAAAACCTTTTAATAATTAGCCTATAAAGTCTAACTACTCTTTAAACATATATAAAGATTTAAAGTCATTAAAATTTCTTTATAGATTTGTCAAGTCAAATTTCTACCACAAAAGCAGACACATGGGCTGGGGCACCAGCCAGTGCCAAAGTATATGCTTAGCATGTGGGAAGCTTTTGTACATACTTGTACGTACGTACGTACACACACACACACACACACACACACACACACCTGGGAGACTATCTTGTTCTTAATCTCTGACTTTGTGTGCTTGTACTTGGGTGTGCGAAGGTCAAAGGACAACCTGGCAGGAGTTGGCTCCTCGCTCCACCATGTGGAGCCGGAAGCTCAGGTCCTTAGGCTTGGCAAGAAGTGCCTTTGCTTGCTGAGCCATCTCATCAGCCCATTAGCCTGTTCTTAATTGAAATGTTTATTGGAAGAATCCAAGACTATTTACAGGCTTTACCAAATACAATGAAATATAAAATTTGGTAAAAAAGTATAAGAAATTGCCAATCAACTTAGCTCTGCTATATTATTTGAGAGTTATTTTCATGTATTATAATCATATATACTGTGTAATCTAAAGAGGTTTGAATATTTGAAACTTTGGATTTATTTATTTCTGGCAGAGCAGTTCTTTATGCTATAGATCTTACGTCTGTCAGTGTAATTATGTAGGCAAGTATTTCTTTTAGGATATATCCTATCTCTCTAAATATGGCACTTCTATCTTTCAAGGTAGGAGACGCCAGGCTGACTGAACAGAAACCTTCGTCTATACATGCCTTAAGTTATTTCTATGTGTATATTCCTCCAACACATCACAACGCAGTCTCTGCATACCTTGTAGCTCTGGGCCCAATGTGGTGATGAGGGCGTTCAAGCAGCGACCGAGACTCTGGTGAACTTGGGCATGAGTTGGAGGCACGTTCAGCAACAACATGACGATAAGTGACAGGGTGGGCTCCACATGCACATGATAGAGTGCACCAGCAGAATCAATGGTCAGTGACAGAGAGTGGAGCGCCCAGGTCTGCAAAAAGAGACGGAAAGAAAATGTCACAGCCACATCACAAAACACAAGTCACCAAACTGGCCTTTGAATTTAGCAAATTAAAAAGCAACAGAAATTAGGGAATGGATATGCCACTACCAATCTGAAAAGAGAGTAAGTGAGCTCTGCAAGGTTAAAAAGTCTTTAAGAAGACATTTATTTGACACCATCTGTGTGTTTTGTGTGCATGTACATATGTGTGCCACATACACACCTGGTGACCATGGAGGCCAGACGAGGGCGCTGGGTCCCTTAAAATTAGACAGATGGTTGAGTGGTTGGAACTGAACCCAGGTCTACTGCATGAGCAACTGCTCTTAGCCACGGAGCCATCTCTCTAGTCAAGAAAATCCTTACCTTTAATATGAAATATAAAACCAATTCAGACAACCATCAAATTTAAAATGATATATAGAGAGATAGCTTAGCTGTAAGAATTCAAGGATACTATTTCAGCTAACAGCTTGGATAAATCTAGTTTGTTATAAATGCCTTATTCATATGAATAAGAAAAATGAAAAAGGCAAGACATTAGAGAGCATACTCTGTCTAACTCCACTTATGTAAAATATAAAAAAGAAAGAAAGAAGAGAGGGAGTAGGAGAGGAAGAGGAAAAAGAAGAATTAGAAAAAGAAAAGAGGAGAAGGCCACAGACATGAGTGGGACAGTTGGGAAAAGGAAGATAATCAGTGAGGGGAGATGAGATGTAAAGGGGATGAAATACTCAACGGACATTACATACGACCACGATATGTCATTAACATACAGCAATAAAAACTAAAATGCAATATTATTAGGTACGAGGAGGAAGAACAAAAGGAAAAACCTTAAGATAATACTGGAAGCAGAGCAGACAGGCATCTGTAGGTGAGGTGTGTCTTGGGGGACAGTAACAGAGATGGGACTTGTGTGGGCTGGGAAGCTGGTTAAGAGGGGCATGCTGGTACAGGAGGATCATGATGCTAGCCTGGGCTACTCGGTGAGACCTGACTTCAAAATAAGACAAAGGAAGAGTGAAACAACATTCAGGGTGGTGGTGATGCGAGCCTACAGTCCCAGTTACTCAGGGGCTCATGAAGTCTAAGGGCAGCCTAGATAACAGCGAGTTCAAGGCCAGGCTGGACAACTTAGTGAGTCCCTGTGTAAGAATCACAAGAGGCTGGGATCTGGGTCACATAAACAGGTCCTGGGTTCAATCCCCAGTCCTGAAAAAAAAAAATCAAACCAATCGAAACCAGTTAACCAATTGAAACCAGTTAACCAATCGAAACTAGTTAACCAATCGAAACCAGTTAACCAAAGCAAGGCAAGCTTGAGCAGCCCACCAAGCTCTTCAGCAGAGAGGCTGTAAATGAAACATCTTAGACAAGTCTGGTTTCACATCTAGGAAAGATTGGAAGAAAATAACTAAATAGTTAAGGTCATTTAGGAGACTACTGTAAAAATTTGGGGACATATACAAGTGGAAAGAGAAAAGGAAAATAAGCAAAAAAGAATACCTGAGAGGTTGAGGTAGTGTGACATGTTCGAGGCCAGCCAGAGCTATGTAGTGAGACTACAGTAAGCAAAGAGAAACAGAAGCCCCAAGGGTTCATGGATGAAGCATGGCCCCAAAGCAACCACCACAGCCAGGTGTCATGGCGCATGCCTTTAATCCCAGCACTGGGGAGGCTGATGAAGACCAGTCTCTGAGTTAGAGGCCTGCCTGGTCTACAGAGCAAGTTCTGGACAGCCAGGGCTATACCGAGAGACCCCGTCTAAATAAAATTAAACAAAACAAAACACCTTACCATTAAGAGACTAGAACTCAATCCAGATTTGATTAAGATGCCAGAGGCATGGTGAGACTGACAGAAACGGGTGACAGGCGATGTATGGTGTACGGGTTAACGTGGAATGGTGAGACTGACAGAAACGGGTGACAGGCGATGTATGGTGTACGGGTTAACGTGGGCTCTCACCCTCTAGTCTGCTCATTCGTGTGCTTTTTACTTATTCAATGTATCAGCTTCTCAGCCATGAAGACGCACTTTGCTTCTGAAAGCCACAGATCCCCTCTAAGGGACTTCATACTATAAATTACCACGAGGACCGACTATGCCAGTGTATTTGGAAGAACGAGGCACAGTGGCCTAACAAACTCAGATGCTGTTAGTCGAATGAAAGAGTTATCCATTTTTCAGAAAGGATACTGATGATCGTTGACTTTGGGTACTCATAAGTATGAGAGGAAGAAATACTTGAGTTCTTAAAGTCTATCAAAGTTAACAGTTTTGATGTTTAATAGAGAGTATTAGTTGTCAGTAAAACCAGACTGAATCATGGATAAGTCATGGATTTCGAGGAGGGTGTCTCGTGAGGTACTCACCTGCACGTCAGGAGAAGTGCTGTCCTGAGACAGGGTATAAAGGACTCCAATGCAAGAACTCAAGTGCTGAGGCCCTATGCCCCCTAAGTACCTATGCAGGGATCCCAGAGCCAGCGAGTGGCCTGTTCTGGTAACCACATCTCTCGCTGACTTCAATCTGCACATATAGAAATAAAAATAAAAACAAGCACAGAAAAGACAAACCAAAGACAACTCATGAATGTAGGGCTCAGTAGGTAAAGGCCCAAGATCAGCCCAGGACTTAATCTGCTGGAGAGAATCTATTTCCATACATTGTCCTCTGAGCTCCACATGCATGCTGTGGGAAAGGCATACCCACATACATACATGCACACCACCACACATACATGAACATCCAGTAACATACATACATATCCTTGCATATACATTTACACACATGAGTACCCACAAACATACATGTCTACCACTCACACATGCACAAACATACATAATAAACAAATGAAAATAAAATAAAATATTTCAATGAATGTAACTTGTTACATAAACAAACTTTTCATAAGAATACTTATAAAATTAAAAGAAAGGTATCTTTCATTTTCTTCTTTCTTTTTTAATTTAAAGACAAGGTCTTACTGTGTAGACCAGGCTGGCTTAGAATTTAGGGAGAGACACCTGCATCTGCCTTTTGGATGCTGGACTAAAGGTGTGCACCACCACACACCAGCATTTTTTCATCATGGCCACTTCAGAGATGCACACTGTATATGACGTATATACATATACTCACGACATACAATATATATGTACATATACATTACATATGACATAAACACAGATACATACATTTTAAAAGGTTGGTATTAGTACTATTTTATTATTAGGTCACATTTTAAAAAATGTACATAGGGACATTTTAATTCCATCACATCAGTTTAAGAACCACTATATTAAAACTATGAGGGAAGTTATTATTTACTGGGCATTTAAGTGTAGGCCCTTCAGCTCTTCCTTCCCCACAACCCTGTGGCTGTGTAATCACTGCTGCACTTGCAGATGACTTCAAAAGGCAGGTGAGATTCCACAGAATGACTACTCAATGCAGCAGAGGGGAGATCTGAGCCAGGGCCAAAGCACTCACATCACGAGCACACTACTAACCAGTAGGTCTGTTCACATTAAACTCATAACCATCAACTTTTACAGAGTCAGGGTCTTGCTATGCAGCCTACACTGGTCTGAAAGGAAACTGGTGGCAATTCTGCTTGTTTCTTGAGTTTTATGAGTATGCACTACTATAACACCAGGCATAATCATAGATTCTTATTTGTAATTGTTTTAGTATTATTTTTAAACATTCTTAAATAAGTAAGACTATGTTACCAAACACCTCTTCAGAACAGCTCAAGACAACTGGCTAGAAGGCCTGAGTGGCCTTTCCAAAGTCGTAGGGGTCAAGCGCAGCCTTCTCCTGAGGTCTGCGGTCTATGGCGCTCCCGACAGACGGCTTCTACTACTTAGCATCTGTACTCTACATGACAGAACTGTTCCACTGTCCTAGAGTTTATTTATCAATGGCCAATTACCTTATCCATATAACAGTGATCATTTTTCAGACCAAGAGTGTTTCCTCTGTCTGAAAGCATCCAGTCAAATACTCTTTTGTAAGTTAATTACAGAACAACATTCTTACTAGTTCCATTCAACAGCAAACTCTTGCCCATTTTGACATCAGCCCGTGAATTAAGGATTCCCTTACTTGTCAAAGCTGACTTGAGCTAATCCAGCAGTAAAGGTTCCATCATCCACCACTTGGGCTAACCTAGCCCATGCTTCCGAAGCCGCACATCTCAAAAGCGGGTTGGGGCTTTCCAGGGCTCCCAACACTAGTGTAAGGACAAGTCTTCTTACTTCTGGGCCTAAACTTTGTTTAGAGCCAGCCACATACTAAAACAGATAAAAAACAATGAAAATGTACAATTACAGCAAATTTTCGGATATAGTTTGGAATGCATGTTCTTGTCAATCAAATATGTTCATCACTTAAAAAACAACAAACCAAGAACACAGAAATCCCTAATTGCTATGTCCACAAAAATCAATGACTAACAAACATTACTACAGCAGTTGGATTTGGTCCATAGACCACAGCCCACCAATGCCTGGCCTAGGATATCAGGCTTAATCAGGTAAGACGTGGGACTAAACCAAAGTCAGTTGCTAACAAGTTTTATATGGAAAAAAAAGTCAAGGGAAATTCTCAATCCTGAGACATTTTCATCAGAGATTAAGAAGAATGAGTAATAAATTTCTTCAGAAGCATCTGTATACAACCTACTTAGTTATTATAAAGTATTCCAAAACAGCAAGTGTTTATGTGAATTTATGTAAAATTACTGTGATGGTTTGTATATGCTTGGCCCATGGAGTGTCACTATTAGGAGGTGTGGCCTTGTTGGAGTAGGTGTGTCTCTGTGGGCGTGGGCTTTAAGACACTGGACCCAGCTGCTTCTCCTAGCTGCCTTTGGAACAAGAGATGAGGACCCTCAGCTCCTCCAGCCTCATGCCTGCCTGGATGCTGCCTTGGTGATGATGGACTGAACCTCTGAACCTGTAAGCCAGCCCCAACTAAACGTTGTCCTTATAAGAGTTGCCTTGGTCATGGCGTCTGTTTGCAGCAGGAAGACCCTAACTGAGACAGTTACCTTCAGCAAGTTAGAAATGGCAGAAACAACGTGCAACTGAACTGTCTGCTGACGGGCTCCTTTGGTGTGCTTTATGCTGTTCAGAAGCTGCTCCAGGATCAGAACACTGAAATCAGAAGCACCAAGAGTTAACCACAGCAAAGATGGTAGGGCAGATTGTAGGGAGCAGCGCAACTCCCTACTGTGTTTTCTGGTAACTACTAAAGGGAGAAACTGTTACTCAACATCTTGAAACATTTTAAGAAAAGATATATTATAACCAATAGGAAAGTATTTTTATTAATCAGCAGGGAGGAAAGCATTATTTTGTGAAAAAAATTACAAATGTCTGTCTTAGAGATTTTTTTCCTTGGGAAAATTCAGCTAATTCAGTACCTGTACTTTGTATAAGAGTTTCCTTTGCCCACTTCCTCTAACTTCAGTCTATTTTTCCTGACACATGGGGAAAACGCTCTTTAAAAACGGGTAGTCCTTATCATTCTAAAAACTCATGCTTTCTGCTCCCTGAATTGCCTGTGGTGGCTGCGGTTGTGGGAACATTTTCCAGGAGCTGGTGCTATACTATGGCCAGGTTCCCAAGACTGTGTACTAAGGGGTGTGGTCCCTAGCTGAGAGTCCAGGTAGAGTGGGACCTACTGGGAGGCTTCTGGGTCACTAGGTGAGTCTTCCAAGAGGACTGAGGACCCAAGTCTCCATGTCCTTCACTTCCTGACCACGAGGTAGACACTTCTGCCCTGGTAGGAAGTCCCAACATGACACACATCCATTGGTTCAACCTCTAAATTCATAAGCAAAAGTAATTTTTCTTTATGATAAATTGACTACCATAGGTATTTATTACACTGACAGAAAGCTGTCAAAACTGAATGCTATTATTCAAGAATATCCAAATTCATTTATTCATTGTTGACAATTATACAAAAAATTTGGAATGCTTGACCTTTAATATAGAATTTGGCCTCTTATTAAGTAGCTTACATAAACCAGGCAGAGATCTAAGCTTGCCATCCTAACAGTCAGGAGGATGAGACAGGAGGATCCTGAGCTTGAGGCCAGTGAGATAAAGGCATTTTTTTTATGCCACTTAAAAACAGAGGTTTTGCTGGGCAGTGGTAGTGCACACCTTTAATCTTGGGAGGCAGAGGCAGAGGCAGATGGATTTCTGAGTTTGAGGCCAGCCTGATCTACAGAGTGAGTTCTAGGATAGCCAGGGCTATACAGAGAAACCCTGTCTCGAAACCCCCCCCCCCAACAAACAAACAAAAAACCAAAAAAACCAAAAGAACCCCAAACAAACAAAAAAACAAAGGTTTGTGGGCCTGGAGAGAGGACTCAGCAGTTAAGAGCACTGACTGCACTTCCAGATGTCCTGAGTTCAATTCCCAGCAACCACATAGTGGCTCACAACCATCTGTAATGGGATCTGATGCCCTCTTCTGGTGTGTCTGAAGACAGTTACAGAGTACTCATAAATAAATACATCTTAAAAAAAAAAAAAAAAAAAAGGAAAAAAAAAAGATGCCCTCACTTTGATCCCTGGAGCCACATGGTTGAAGGGGGAAACTGATTCTCCTACCCCAAAACCTCACCCATAACTAAATAACTAAATGAAATGATAATGATGATGACAGAGTTCTAAAAATAAATAAATAAATAAAATGGCTGGGGGAGTAGGACAGTCCCGTGGGTGAGGGCGCTTGCCACCAAGTCTGATAAAGCAAGCTGAGTTCCTCAGTCCACATGGTGGCAGGAGAGAGCTGATTCTTTGCACACTGTCCCCAGACTTCTGACATAGAAAATGTATTTTATTTATATGTGTTTGTGTATGTTTTGCCTGTTTATGTGTGTGTGTATGCAAGGAAGCCAGAAGCTGACTTCAGACCCCTGGAGCTGGAGTTATGGGTGTCTGTGAGCTGCTAGTGTGGGTGCTGGGATTCAAACTCTGGTCCTCTAACAGGGCAATAAACACTAAGTAATCAATAAGATTCTATTTAATAATCAATAAGATTAGCTCGGGTCATGTTTTTTCAGTCTAATAATTTCAATTCTAAATACATACACACAAAAAACAAACCTGTATTTTAAACTTGAATAACCCCTTAGCAGGTTTCTTTGTAGCCGTTCAAATATAATGCCAATCACAGTATTAATAAGATGCTTTGAAACATTTAAAAAATGGATACTTTTCTGTTTTCCTTTTATTTGTTGATATTTTGTTTTTGAGAGAGGGTCTCCCTGCGAAGCCCAGGCTCCATTGTAACTGAAAATTTTTCTGCCTCAGTGGGCCAGTGCTGGGATTACAGGCCGTCACCACTACACTGGCTAGGTATGGACACTTTAATCACGCCAGTTCTTAGTGTCTAGTGTGGGCACGGCTCAGGCAGTAAAGGCCGGAACTCAATGCCCAGCACTCATGACGAACAACACTGGCCGTGTAGTCACAGTGCTGGGAGGCAGAGACAGGGAGATCTCTGCTGCTCCACTGAGCCAGCTCCAGACCCCTGAGAGACTTAATTTAACAATTACTAGACTGTAATCTGAGAAATAAACATTGAAAATAAACAGTGGCAATCGTCTGACCTCCACATGCGGCACATGCATCAGTTACATACATCAATTACACACATGAGTACACACGGTAATAAGAGCCCAAAGCGGGACAACAGGAGACTAGAAACTTAGTCACATAGCGTCTCTCCTATGGTTCTCTAAGGACACCCACAGGAAGCCACTATGGTATAACAACCTACTTTCTGGTTCTGGGATTCTGCAAGGCCATTTCCTTTAAAAACAAAACAAAACACAGAAACAACAGACAACCCTTCAAACCACTGCCTATCATTTTTATTTAGTTAAAATCAAAACAAGAAAAGAATCAAAACAGAATAACAGGCTTTGTTTTATTATGTCTAAACATTTTAATTACAATAAAGAAAACCTTCTTCCAAACCTTATTTACCATAGTATTACAACCTAGGTAGGAAAAATGATGAGCACAATTTAAACTTCATCAAATGTAATAAAATTAAGAAACTGTCTCTTTGAAACTCTACCTACATAATGTATCAGATACTTGTCTTCAAGAAAGGCAGTTATTCCGACAAAAAGGGAAGAACACTCTATATCAGAAGCCTGGCAGAAGACGTGGGCTAGTCGTAAACAAACTATCAAACTTGCTTCAGAAAAACTTTATGACAAGACTATTACTTAAGTTTTCTCTAAGAGACTAAGGCAAACTTTCTACCTAGCTGCTCTCCCCCAGTGGGTATGATTAGATCAAATGACAGAATAAAAGTCGCGCTTGAAGTCAAACGTCCTGTGGCCTAGGACAAGAAAGTGGAAGAGGGCGGAGGAGGAGCCCGTGGGCGGATTAATGGGGCCTGCCAGCTCTGGGAACTCCCGGTCAGTGCAGTCGGTTACTGTCTCCGAGCACAGTATCTCCTGAGAAGTGGACTTCGATCCCTAACACAGGTTTATGCCCGGGTCATCAGGTAAGAAACTGGTGACCTGGTTAACTGGGGAATTATCAGTTACACTGTGGTATTTTCAGAACCTCTGCTTCCTGAATGCTAGAATTAGGGCAAATGCCATCGGGCCTGGTTTGCATTTAGTAAGTTCTTATCAATATTAGCTACATGAAAACAGACTTTATCTACATGTGTCCCATGAGAAACTCTTAGGTTAGTGAGGTCATCTGATGGCCTCCCTTTCACCCACCAGCAGTGTGTCCACACAAGTGGAGGTCATATTTCAGGATAAGCAGTTATCGAAGAGATTTACCTCTGAGCTTCGTCCACATTAGCACAGACAACCCCAAAGAGCTTGGATGCAGAGCTAATAACGGACAGTGCTGGAGGCAGGGGCTTAGGCACAGAGTCTCCTTCTACGTCCTTCTCATAAATAGAATAAGGGTCATATTCTAGACTTCCACAGGCAACGCCATTGCCAAGCAGGAGCTACATGGGGGGAAAAGTATATGAGGGTTGAAAAATCATTCAAGACAAAAATCTCAAGAATTACTTTAAAACCACCATACCTGCTCTTCAATGAACCTATGGTCGGTCTCTTGCAGCAGAGGACTTAATATCAACAGGTCATCTGGGTGGCAGAGGGCGGGCAGTAAGCACGTGGATGCTGCCGCTTGGGCATCCGGGGCAGTGAGCTCGGCAGCCAGCTCTTTGAGGAGAGCACAGAGGTTCCCTGGAGTCAGAGAAGACAACAATTAGCAATTTAGTACTAGTTTGTATCCTTAGAGTTCGAGATAAAAGGACAGCTCAGGCTGAGGGCTAGCCTGCACTGACCACGTTTAAAGTATGACAGC
Source organism: Apodemus agrarius (assembly GCA_964023405.1). Lineage (NCBI taxonomy): Eukaryota > Metazoa > Chordata > Mammalia > Rodentia > Muridae > Apodemus > Apodemus agrarius. The sequence continues at coordinate 71,885,305 of OZ030011.1, read as the reverse complement.
CTAAGACTTTATTTCCCATTGTTGGCGACGGCATTCCACATGACTGTCACAGTTGTGTGTCCACTCCTCCCAAGGCTGAGAACAGCGGGTGGGATGATAATGTGAGCCTCCACCTTTCGACAACAAGTGCGTGTTACCACTGTTTAAAACAAAGCTACAGGAAGTACAAAAGAGGGCGAGCCCAGTTCTCTCATGCCTTAAGCATAGGAATAACTGTGGTGTTTAATTTTTCTTTTAACAGAAAAGAAAGCGGAAGAAAAGAGCAAACAAAACACCCAGCTGAGATGCCCTTAATCCACGCACTCGGAGTCAAAGGAAGGAGGCCCCCTGTGAGTTCAAGACTGACCTGGTCTACACAGTAAGCTCTAGAGCAGCCAAGACTATATAGAGACCTTGTATCAAAACAAAATAAAACAACTAAACACGGCTGGGCAAGTGGCTCAGTAGGACATGACACTTGCCCTGAATCTGTAAGTCTCTAGTTCACTTATCAGCACCAGGAAGAAAAACTTAGCCTGGTAAGGTTGGGCACTCCCACAATTCCATCTACACAAGGCTGACACAGGTGGATTGCTTGAGCTTGACCTTGTTGGAAGCCTTCCTGGGCATCATACTATAATCTCCTTCAAAAGAAAAAGGAAAGGCAGAGGACAGGAAGGTTTTAAGAAGAGCTGAAGCTGAAACCATTACCCTTTTATTATGAACAAGGTGAAGCATCCCAGGAGACAGTGTTCTCACCACGCCCTGCACAGGACCTGCTCAGCACCCCTGCTCCAGCCGGAACAATCCTAACTCACCCCCATCTCGCATCCCTCCTGCTACTTTGACGCTGTCCAAAACAGTGTATCATTCTATCCACAAAAGTGTGATCACTAAAGTTATGAACGTTTCATTTTAAACATAATCTTACCAAGATAATTTCATATTTTAAAAATCGCTAAACATCAAATATGTACACTGTACTCAAATTCCCAATTGTGTGATGTGATTTCTTGTATGTTTTTATTATGGAATACAGATATATATAAGGTCTACATGTTGGAGCCAGTTGATATATCTTGTCTCTTTGAATCTATCTTCTATATGTTTTCCTTCATTTAATTCCTTTGAAGAAACAACCTTATCTATTCTATAAAACTATAAACATATACATTTATGCTTATACATAATATATAAAACTACAGATAGTCTGGATTTTGACGGCGACAGCTCTCTGGTACAATGTAATTTGCTAATGTGTTGTCCCTGGTTTTTAAATTGGCGGTGGGCCTAAAGGCAGCACCAGATGGAGGAGACGGGTGATTCTGTGTTGTAGACTAGCATTTATGAGACAGCTGGAAATTTGGGCACTGTATAGAACTTGAAATTTAGTAATTTTTAAAACATGAAATTCTGAGAATGAAATTATGTTTAAAACTTTAAAAACTTTATTGTACTACTAAGCATAACACTAGTAACAACAATTTACTAAAAATAATAGGTGTTGTAAAACATAATAGCAGCTTAGGGCAGAGCCCTCTTTAGGAAATGTTGTAAGGTCACTGTAGGAGATCTGAATGCCGTCAGACTGGACCCAAGCAGCTGAGCTACAACCGCTGTGCTGGGCTGCACACCTCCCCGAGCTGCAGGAAGGAGCTGTAGGGAATTTCCGTGTGTTCTGCAGTGCTGGGATGGGCCTGCACACACAGGTAAGAGGTCCGGCCCTGGATTATAGTCCCCACGGCTTTATATTTTGAGACAGGTCTCACTAATTACTCAGGCTACCAAGACTACAATCGACAGCACAGGCCGTGACTCAACTCAGACCCTGCCGACAGGTTCACAGGTTTGTACTGCCTGGACTGGCTGATGGAATTATAACTCTATAAGAAGAAGGTAGGAAGCAGTTTCCTAAAAGATGCAAACAAAAATACTATGAAGCTTGCAGACAGAATCAGAGAGGGTAGAGGAGTCAATGAGGGCCTAACACAACAAATCAGAGTTGATTAAGGGGATGTTTGTGAGTTTAACTCCCATCACGTGACACTGAGAAAAATGAGTTTGTTGTCAGTACAACACAAGTAGTAGTTTTGTTGTTACTGTAAGTGTGAAAATAGTGGAAATATTTCTCAGCTAAACTTATCCCTTGCTGGATTCTGAAGAAAGTACTTATCTACACCAAACCTAAGATAGAGAATAAAAATTAACTCAGGCTTTTACTCTACAGGCATCAGAGAACTAAGCCAGTCACTGCCCCTCTCTCTGAGTTAGAAACTTACTCTGTGCCCCGCATGGGCCTCGGCCTTGACCAGCTCCTTCTGCCCCAGCCCAGGCAAGCTGGGGTTCCAAGTGTGAAGCACCATGCCTGGCCGGAATTGCTCTTTGAGAAAAACATTATTATTTGCTGAACTATCATGAAGAACGGCATTTCAGTTCTTAGAAACATTCCGTGCCGGAGAGACGGCTCGGTGGCTGAGTACTGACGGCGTATGCAGAGGACCCAGGGTAAGTACCAGTGTTGTAGAAGGCCACTTTCATGCAAGTTTGTCTATAAACTTGAAACTCACTCAAAACATTAAGCCATATTATAATTTTCTATGTTTTCATAAAAATAATATAAAGTCTATAATTATTTTTATAAAATAGAAAAATGATTATAAAAATCATGTTTTAAAATTCACATTAGAAAAGTGAATTCACATAGACTCTAAAAAGACTGAGAAGAAATTAAAAATTTGTTTTTGGGAGAATACATAGTAGGCCCCTAGACTGACTTCCTTCCTTCCTTCCTTCCTTCCTTCCTTCCTTCCTTCCTTCCTTCCTTCCTTTCTTTCTTTCTTTCGAGACAGGGTTTCTCTGTGTAGCTCTCACTGTCCTGGAACTCACTCTGTAGACCAGGCTGTCCTCGAACTCAGAAATCCGTCTGCCTCTGCCTCCCAAGTGCTGGGATTAAAGGCGCGTGCCACCACCACCTGGCACCTGGATTTGTTTCTTAACCCCTCCCCACCCCAGCCCCCACCCCTAATCAGACAGGCAGGGTTGTTACACATAGAAACTGTCTTGTAACAACAACAACAACAAAAAAAAAACAAAACAAATTTTAAAAATTAATATTTCAAGGATTTCATAAATATCTTCAGCCTGTCTCCTCCATCTTCTCTCGAATCCACCCTCCACTGTGTCCTTATTTAAAACTTGTCTCGCTAGTGTGCCTACACACGCTTACAAGTCTGGCTAACAACTGGGGTGAGTGGAACCTACCAGAGGCCACGGACTTAAAGAGAACCAACTCTCCCTCTCCTGGCCGCTGTCCGTTACCAACAGCTCCTCAGCTTGGGCTGGGGCGTCACACCCACCTCCCTACTCTGTCACGGTTTGGTCGGGCTTGAGTCTGCAGCTGCTGTGCACCCTATCCCAAGCAGTGCAGCTAACTGCTCGACAGTGTCTAGAAACCCTGCTTCCTTCTGGTCATCTCCAGGCTTTGGCGCTCTGTTCCCCTTTCTGATAGGGAACCCAGATTTTTAAAAGGATGTTTTTTATTACCTTTCGATTTATTTGGTATGTGTGTGTGTGTGCGCGCGCGCGCGCGCGTGTGATCACGTGCATGCGCGGCAGCGCAGGTGTGGAGGTCAGAGGGCAATGCTGGGGCGTCAGTTTTCTCTTTCCAGCATGTGGAGCTGGGGTCCAACTCAGGTCTCCAGGTTGGAAGCCCACCCACTGTGCCCGTACCCACTGAGGTATCTCTCTGACCTGACTTTGTTGACTAAGAAACATCTTGGAGGTGGCTTCAGATACAGAAGTGTATATTATTCCCAATTGCATTACCAAAATTCTATTCTAAGTAAACACAAGTTAAAAAAAAAATCAAGATTTTTTTCTTTCCTCTTACAGTTCTTCAAAGGTAGACTTATGCCATCATCTATTAGAAACTATACTATACATTTATAGTCTTGCATTCCTAAATGTTTAAAAATTCAAACCCTACAGTTCTCACTCCAACTATGAACTGTAAGGCTCAAACCCCAAGAGCCGCATTTGCCGCGCGGCCAAGGCTTCCAAGCACTGAAATGCTCCAGTGCTGTGGTCTCTTGTACCAAGGCACCTTTCAGAGGGCACAGGGTGAGACTGGCCTAGAGCTAAGTGGGCAGGGACTGCCTTTTAGGTCTCTCGTAGATGGGGGGCAACATGAAACAAACCTTTGGGTTTTCTTTTATGACAAGATCACCCCATGTAGTACAGGCTGACCTCGAACTCACGCTCTTCCTAGTCCTGCCTCGGCCTCACAAGTTCAAGGATTACAATGTCAGCCATTAAGCTCAGACGACAAACTCAGGCAACAAGCCTTATCCCACTGTTTATTGGATATGAGTTTGGGTTCACTTATAAACTCTCCGAGCCTTTACCAAGGAAGGAGAATGTAACTAGACTATCACATAATGCTAGGATAAATGAAGAAATTGCTATATACTATTTTCTCGAGCAGTACATAACATATAGCAGTGTCAACGGATGGCTCAATGGTGCTGAGCTAATAGTTTGCAGTTCCTTCCAAGGACATATATACCACACGGTGATAGTGAACACTCTGGCAGGCACACACATGAACCGAAAAGAGTCAGTGGGAACAATGTTATTACATGATTATAAAGGACAGGATGTGCTGTATATTCATATTCCCAATTAATGTGACATTATATTACTTTAATGTGCAGAAGGAGATGGGCAAAAAAAAAAATGTAGTTTCATAGGAAATACAGGCAGCAACATGCATCTTAACATGGTTTAAGTATTAAAAAAGCCCCTGAGAATACAAATGTCAAATTTTAACTCCTAGAATAACAGCTTCAATCATTTAGAGCAGCAGCATATTATCTTAAAACCACGCTTTATATCAGGCACAGTGGTTCAAGCCTGTGCTCCTAGCACACAGGAGACAGAAGTGGGGGGCAGGAGTTCAAGGTCATCCTCAGGTACACAGCAAGTCTGAGAACCACTTGGGCTATACAAAACTGTCAAAAAAAACTGTACTCTTATCTCCACCCCCACTCATCCCCCCCCCCCCCACCCGAGACAGGGCTTCTCTGTGTAGCCCTGGCTGTTCTAGAACTAGCTTTGTAAACCAGCCTGGCCTTGAAGGTACATCTGCCTCTGCCCCCCCCCCCCAGGGAGGATAAAGGCGTGTGCCACCCACACCCCATTCTTACAAAGGGCAATCTTATCTACTGCAGAATTCCACTAATCCAAAGGTTTTTTTTTTTTTTGTTTTTTGTTTTGCACCTAATAAGAGCAAAACTCAGATTATAAACTCTGTAAAACCAATTCCACTTTGGTGGCTCAACAGTAAACACCTTGGCATTGGCAGAGTTAGGAATATAATATAGAACAATGGAAGGAACGTGTATAATAAATAGCATTCTACAAGGAAGCCAGGAAGAGTCATATTTATAATAGATGTGCACTGTAAAATCTGTAAGCAGCAACAACAACAACAACACAAACCCTGGAAGTTTTGTGACTTGTTTTGTGCACAGTAGGGCCACAGGTACTTTCCCCAAAAGAAGTGTAAGAAAGACACAAGAACTAGACTCCCGCTCCCCCTCCTTTAGAGGTGGGGCTGTAAGATGTAATTCACACCAGCCTGGAACTCATTATGTGGCCCAGGCTGGTCTCAAACTAACAATCCTCCTGCCTCCGTCTCTAAGGGACTAAATTACAGGTGTTTGTTGCCACGCTTAGCAAAAAATTAGGTTTATAAAAATGCATTGTATTTGGTATAAAACAGTGAGCTCGAGGGCGGAGACAGGACTCTGACACCTAAGGGAAGAGGTCCTAAGGGACTGCTGCCATTCGGTAATAGCCAAGCAACTACTGATTCCCAGATCTCAGACTGGCCACAAACAACAAGACATTTGGTCTAAGGCACATACCTTTGTAGGTCTCAGGAGGTAATAAAATTAGTAGGTCATAAAGTCTCTGTCTATAAACTATGGACGGTGTTTTCAAAGAACTTCCATATGTTTTTAGTATTGAAGAAAGCCTTGAAACAAAAGAAACAGTGTATCTTAAGTGTGTATGTTCTATGAAAATGCACAAGCATGGTACAGGATGACACATAACATAAGCTAATCAACATTAGTGCTAACTTGTGTTTTTAAAATAAGGTGGGACCCTAAGTCTAAGATGGGTTCTGGGACTGCAGCTGGGGTAGAACACTTGCCCACCACACACGGCCCGGCTTTCACTCCTGCCACTGCGATCAAACAAACCAATCAATCAGACAGAACAACAATAAGTTCACTAACATTCTTTATAAAGTGAAACTACAAAGCCAATTTTCACTTCAAATGTCACTAAATAACTGAAACCTTATTTTATGCTCAGTATAAAATTTCAAAAGTTACAACTTGGCATTTGTCAAAAACAAAAATCTAATTAGGTAGAAAATTAATTCAATAAATAAATAAAGTAAAATTAACACTGGTTCTATTTTCTAACCTTCAGCTTGATAGTCGTGATAAAACAATTTCATATAGAATATTATAGTTATGGAAGCTAGGCTAACTCATGATACTTCAGTGTTTCTTTAAAGCTTCAGAAAATTATAGCTAAAATATGAAAAGTATTCTATTCATGTTTGTACTTGTTAAAAATTATTAATTATATTTTTAGAACTCTACATCATTTACTTGGCTTAAAACTTAGCTCAGAGGAGTATCATTTGTTTCTGTAAACTGAGATGAGTAGATCAAAATGAAAATCCGGGAAATCATTTTTATTGGTTTTGCTTCCTTGAGAGAGGCAAAGGTTAGTTTCTAATTAGCCGATCTAAAAAATACAGGGAAATAAATGTACATAATACAGATAAAGTACAAAACTTGCGTTATTAGGTCCAAGATAGGGACTTTTTAAGATCACTATCAATAAAGAGAAATTAACATTAACTAAAAGTGTGTGTGTGGAGGGGGAGCCAGTGAGAGGCAGCGATCGGCTGACTGCCGACCTACATCTGACCCTGCCCGTGGTCCTGCAACCCCGAGGTGAAAGGACAGAGCGTGGTTTCCCAACAGTTGCCCTCGGATGTCTACTCACACACACAAATAGTAAAACATTCAAGAAGAAGAATACAAGCCCCGAGCTGATGCAGATCAGGGAAACAAAGGCCCACATGAGGACCTTCGGCGAGCCTGCACCCACGTAAGGTAAGGACAGGCAGGAGTGTGGGTCTCCTTAGGAGGACGTTCTGGCTCTAGATCTTTGCAACGATATATTGGGTTAATTCAACTAATCAAGAAAGTATAATTCTAAATTCCTATATATTTACCTAATTAGGCCAATTTGGAATATACAAAGCTAAAGAAAATCTTATAGGAAGAAATGGATAGGCCCTGCCAACTGACAGGCTAAGCAAATAAGAATTAGCAAAGATATCACGTGCAAACATTCTATTTGTTACAGAGCGAATGGCCAACACACTTAAAAGGACAGACAAAATGCAATAAACATTTATCTACAGATTTTATGAGCTGGACAATAATTTAAAGGTTTAAGAACAAGGGAAAGAAGACGTAAAAGCAAACTTCAGCGTGATAGGGCTATTTTCATGGAGGTCAGCGGGATTTGCCTCAGTGCGACTCGTGGGGGAGAAGAGAGGAGGCCTCATGGAGGTCTTCAGAAGGAGGGGGCACTCTGGTTACAGCGAACAAGCTTCAAGGGTAAGATTTTAGAAGACTAAAAAGAACAACTTCATGCTAAAACATCCGAAAATAAAGATGCACTAGCAAAACTCTTGGAAAAATTTATTTGCCCAATTTTACTTAAACAGAAAAAGAGCATAGACCATCTCCCAAACAGACCTCACAGAGTTAGAAACAAAGAAATGGATTTCACATTATTAAAATCATGTAGGAAGTTCACACATGGGCTCTCAGAAAGTTTCACATGGAAGATCACTCCAACCACACAACGCTCTCCTTGACAAAACCTTATTCTATGAGGTTAATAATTTCAATGCTTCATGAGAAAGTATAAGAAAAAAAGAAATAGTAAAGTCTCACCTATGAATATAAAGAAACTCATAACAAAACCACATCTAGAAGGTTATAAAACTGATCAATGTTTTTTTAAGGTGTATCATATTAAACAATTCGATATACATAAAAATCTTCTCATATCAAAATAAAATAAAAAAAAAACCCATGGCGTAACAGCATGCACTTTAAAAAGTCTACAGCAAATATCATTGCTAAGAATGAAGTATCGGAATTGACCCTTGAAAGCCTTCTCTTCAGGATTCTTGTTAGTTTTCTGAGAGGCTTCAAATGTGTGCTCAGCCTCACTTTACTTGGAAGTGTTGGGATTACAAAAGTCTGTTTATCACGTCTGGCTTTTATAAAAGAGGGGAGGTTATATAGTTGCCCAGGCTTGACTAAAACAGCTCTCTAGTCTCAACCTCCGGAGGAGCTGAGCCCACATGTATGTGTACTGTGCATGAATTCTATGTAGTTGTTTCTATGTTTTGCTTCCTTTAATTTTTTAAAAGGATTTATGTGTATGGGTGTTTGGTCTGTGTGTATGTCTGCGTACCCTGTGCACATGCCTGGTGCTTATGGAGGCAGAGAGGACATGGGCATGAGGAACTGGAGCTCCAGATGCTTGGCAGCTGCTGTGGAGGCTGGCACCTGAGCCGCAGACCTGTGGAAGAGCAGCCAGTGCTTTTAACCACTAAGCGGTCTCGCTATCCCATCTGTATGCTTTTTTGAAACAGACCCTCAATTATGTAGCCCAGGATGACCTGCAGTTTTCTTTGTAGCCCACGCTGGTTTTGATTTTGTGTTGATCACTTTGCCTCCTCTATGCTGGAATTACAGCATTCATTCCTAAAGCCAGCTTCTAGGCAGTTGTAAAATGCACTTATAGAATACATACTTGAGAGACAGAAAGAATGTGAATAAATAAGGACTGTGAGGAGGAGAAAATCTAGATCTGCAATGGAATTATGTGTGTCCATGTGTGTTAGCATATGTGCGGGTACACCTGGATGTGCATACATGAGTATGTAGAGACCCAAAGCTGACTATCAACTGTCCTATTACATCACTCTCACCTTACTGAAGATGTCTAATGCTTGCCAGTTCCAGTCAGTCTGACTAGACGGCTTGCCCCAGGAATGCCCCATCCCTGCCTCCTGACTGTTGGGTTACAGGCGGTCCTGTGCCTGACTAGCGCCAAAATGATCCATGGCTCAGAGGATCCAACATCTGGTTCTTACACTTATGCAGCAAAGATGCCTTTGAGGAATCTTTGTCATACTACACATTAAATGTTAACATAGAAGCATCTAGAAGGGTGGTTAGAGAAGGGATGAGTTATATTCTTACACAGTAACAATGAAGAGATCATATACCCAACATACTATGTATTTAATAACCACAACAACAAAAATACAGTACCTGCCAACTGTGTTTTTAAAAGTAAAACATCTCTATCTTGTAAGATACCATGATAACAGAAAAAAATCATGTTCACAGTATTACAAAACTGTAAATTTTCTTCAAATTTATGTACAGATTGTTACAAACAAAAATTCAACAGGTGATGATCCCAAGTACAAGAATGCTAACAGCCCAGGTCGAAGTGCCTGCTCTCCAGCACAGAGACAGGCAAGCAGACCAAGGGGCAGCAATGAGGGGCACAGAACGCATCAGCCACGCTTGGGGGTGTGAAGGCAATCACCGAAGGAAGGAAGGAAGGAGGGAAGGAAGGAAGGAAGGAAGGAAGGAAGGAAGGAGGGAGGGAGGGAGGGAAGGAAGGAAGGAAGGAAGGAAGGAAGGAAGGAAGGAAAGAGGGAGGGAAGGAGGGAAGAAAGGAGGGAAGGAGGGAGGGAGGGAGGGAGGGAGAGAGGGAGGGAAGGAAGGAAGGAAGGAGGGAAGGAAGGATGGAGGGAGGGAGGGAGGGAGGGAGGGAGGGAAGGAAGGAAGGAAGGAAGGAGGGAAGGAGGGAGGGAGGGAAGGAAGGAAGGAAGGAAGGAGGGAAGGAGGGAGGGAGGGAAGGAAGGAAGGAAGGAAGGAAGGAAGGAGGGAAGGAGGGAGGGAGGGAGGGAAGGAAGGAAGGAAGGAAGGAAGGAAGGAAGGAAGGAAGGAGGGAAGGAAGGAAGGAGGGAAGGAAGGAAGGAAGGAAGGAAGGAAGGAAGGAAGGAAGGAGGAGGAGGAGGAGGGAGGGGGGGAGGGAGGGAGGGAGGGAAGGAAGGAAGGAAGGAAGGAAGGAAGGAAGGAAGGAAGGAAAGACTGTGAAAGTAGAGCACAAGAGCACAAGACCAGGATAAGTTTCCAACATGAAAAAAGAAAATGAAATGATTTTGGCCTGGTCTGAATTTTGATCCCTGAAAACTCATGTGTTGAACACATACTTAATTCCTACACTTTGGCAGGGGACGTGCCATCCAGAATGAGGATGGCCTCAGCCACATCTGCAAACACCAGGAGCATCCAGGAGCTGGGGAGATGCTGGTGTATTGTGTCCCTAGAGTCATTGATGAGTTTTTGCCAGGTGACTCTGAGGAAGCTGCTGTGAGGGAGCCTAGCTTCGGCCATTACCCTCAGTAATCCGTGAGGGCCGGGAGGGGAGCAGGTAAGGACAGAACATCGGGGAGCGCTCTCTCTCTGCTGCTGACATGCAAGAGTCCAGGAGAGGAAACTCCAGAACTGCCTCAGTGAAGTCCATGGGGTTTTCTGTGACAGGGTTTCTCTGTGTTTACAGCCTTGACTGTCCTAAAACTCACTGTGTAGACCAGGTTGGCCTCCAACTCTGTCTGCCTCTGAATTCTGAGCTTAAGGTGTGCACCATAGCCAACCACCTTGCAAAGTTCAATTTTTCCCTCAGGTTTTTTTGTTTTTTTGTTGTATTTTGTTTTGAGGCAAGACCTTACCATATAGCCTTGCCTTGCCTGGAACTAGCTATGTAGAGCAGGCTGGTCTGAATTCAGAGACCCACCTCTCTACTTCCCCGCAGTTACGTCATGTTTCTGCACTTCCGGTTCCAAATCCTTCAGTTGAAGAGGTGAGGGAAGGTTAAAGATATCCTGCCCGCTGGAAGCTACACAGAGGTAGTTCATTAAATGCTACCTACCCATCAAACCAAAGAAGTAAATGAAGAAAACCTACTTTCAAGTCAATACTATTGGAAGGATGGGCGCGTGCCTTTCCCTCGTGAGTGATTAATGACTTGATGACATTGTTTGATAAGGGCAGTTGGCTCTTTTGTCTCTGTGTCTCTTCTGTACTTAAGGACAAACACCTCACCCTCACCAAAGGATGGAACAATAAGGTGCCATGCTGGAGACTGGCACCCACTCTGCCCAGGCTTCACCCTGCCAGCACCCTCATCTTAGACTCTCATCTCTAACAGTATGCAGACATTTCTGTGTGTGAAACGCCTGGGCTGTGGTGTTTTGTTTTACCAGTACAAAGACAGACTTTTACCTCATTACCTCATTCTGAGTAGAAAAATCAACTTCAGAAGGATTAAAGATGCAAACATAAAGGTAAAACTTGAGGGCTGGAGAGATGGCTCAGTAGTTAAGAGCGCTGACTGTTCTTCCAGAGATGCCGAGTTCAATTCCCAGCAACCACATGGTGGCTCACAACCATCTGTAATGAGATCTGATGCCCTCTTCCGGGGTATCTGAAGACAGCTACAGTGTACTTACATATACACAAATAAATAAATCTTTGGACCACTCGCAGGGCCGGAGCGAGCGGGGCCAGAGCAAGAAGAAAAGGTGTCTGAAGACAGCTACAGTGTACTTACATAATAAATATATCTTTAAAAGAAAAAGATAAAGCATGAAATATAAGAAAATCAAAGCAAAAATATATAAGGCAAATACTGGGAGTAGCGGCATGCACCTCTCATCCCAGCATTTGGGAGAAAAGGAAGGTGGATCTCTGTGAGTTCAAGGTCAGCCTGGTCATAGAGTTCTAGAACAGTCAGGTCTACATAGATACACTGTTTAAAAACAAAACCAACCAACCAAAAAACCAAAACAAACCTTTCCTCCTAAAAAAAACTCCAACTCTAACCAAAAAAAGATGTGATATTTAAATTGAGAACATATTGATTAAAAAAGATATTTTAGTATTTTAATGGACAGAAGGGTGTTACAAATATGTAAAAAGTCTTATAAGCCAACTTAAAAGAGCAAACAACCTAAAAGAGAGAAAGTTATAGATTGAAGGCACATCTGTCACTTATGCTCTAGTTCCGTGTTAAACAAGACAATTGCCCATCTCAGCCAGGTGCTGGGACACGGCCACCGTTTCCTGCCCAGCACGGTGTGCAATTCCTTTTGAGCTGGGCAATCCCAGTGCAGATCTGAGAACCTATACGATTTAAAATATTTACCATGGCCCTTCATGTTTGTAGTCAGAGCTCTAGTCATGCTTGATTCAATGATGTTCATCTATTATCATATAGGCTATTTCTTAAATGCATTTTTCTTTATATATAAAGTGGCATATCACAAAACTTTCAAAAGAATGTTCTCATACCTTATTAATTTGGAAATTAGTGCTTATAATTTTAAGTTACACACACACACACTAAAAAAAGTATTGGCTTTTTCCTGTGTTTGATCAGAGAGATGATAAATCAACGTATAAGAACTATAAACACACAAAAACCTGTATGTGTTAACAAGCATCTAGTTCTTAAGAACATAGAACAACACTAACAAACCAATACAATGCATACCTGCAAAGGTTAGCAGGCTTAGGATTTAATTTCTTGTTAGGCAATTTCTTAACTGCCTGTATGAAAGGTATATTATTCACCAAGTAATTTTCCTTCCCTTTTAATATGCATTTTCTCTAGCCTAAAAAAGAAGAAAAGTCACATCTCTAAATGATGGCCTTCCTCTGTGAAAGGAGCTGACTCTATCGCTTGCCTCACCAGTCTATCTAAGGGATCACAGAGAGGCAGAGAGCCGCTCTAAAAACTCTAGCAGTCTGAACGACTGATCCTTACTGAGTCAGCAGATCCACAGCGCGGGGCAGCGGCGGCAGGAGACGCTGGATGACTTCCTCAGTAAGGAGCTCACCACAGTGGGAGATGAAACTCTTGACAGCTGAAAACCAGAGTACACTCTTACTCCCTGTACAGTGTCATCCGCCACGAGACAAGAACATTCAGCGACGTTACAAAGAAGTGCGCAAAACAAAACATATCTTGAAATTCTAATGATTAAAAAGGAAGCCAGAATCTTCCATCTTTATTTTTCAAGAATTTCCTGGGATTGATAAGACACTAATAAATTAAGAAAATGTTGTTGCCCTGGGTTGTACGTAACCCTTGAGATCAGAAGTTTAAAAATGAAAAAGAAACCAAAGTGGGGCCTGGTGGCCCAAACACCTAATCCCAGCATTTGAGAGGCAGGCAGATCTCTGTGAATTCAAGGTCAGCCTGGTCTACCCAGTGCGTTCTAGGACAGCCAGAGCTATATAAATTTAAGATTTCCATCTTAAATTTAAAGCAAGAAAAAAAAAAAGAAACAAAGAAAAAGAGAAATCAGGGGTTGGAGAGATGTTTCATTGGTTAAGAATGTGTAGTATCCATGTCTGGCTCCGAGCGCCATGATGCTTTGGTTGCAGCTCAAGGGGATCTGACCCCTTTTCTGACCCCTACTGGTACCCCCACACCCCCTACAGAGGGGGGGGGAGAAATATATATTTTTCACATACACATAAATAAAAACAAATCTTAAAAAAAGCAGTGTAGACTTCCAAGTCTGCCAATTTCTCACTGGTTCTGCAGAAACATGCAGACTCCAGCCAGGGAGGGCGTTTACAGAAACTCCAACCACTGCGACTGCTTCAAAAGAGTAAAACAAATAGTTTAGACTGACTGTCGGGTTGAAATTAATTTTTTTTTTTCTTTTTAAGGGTAAAATTCATTGGATAAACAAGACAAGCATGTGGTCCCTGTTCTTTCTAAGAAAGCCAGTTTTCCTTAGTTCAAACTAATAGCGACAATTCAAGCCCGCATACACGGTCACAAATGCTCACTGGGAACCACACATCTCCAGGGCTAATTAAATCAAATTCTCACTCCTTCTGAAGAGAGGAACGGATATCTACTTCCAGCAATCTTGTCGGTTTCCACGGCCTGAATCTAAGGAGACATGCAGTGGTCGGTCTAAAGAGCCCGCTCTCGGGCTTGGCTCTGTGCCATTCAGAGCTGCCACCAGCTAATTCAGTAATCCTGAAGGTAACGGACTCCACTGTCCCCTGTCCCCTGGGACTCCACTGTCCCCTGTCCCCTGACACTAAACGAAACCTACAGAACATACGAAGGGTGAAGGCAGGCCAGGGAGAAGAGAGATGTCAGCCAACCTACCACAGAGAGCACCGGCTCGGCCTTCCAGGGTCACCTGCCAGGTAAATGAATCTCCGCGGCTTTTTTCTGTTTCCAGGTCTTTAGGGGACACTGGAAAGACACACTTCCACAGCAGCAGAACTCGAGCGAGGTGGTGACTGACCACGGCAGAACCTGCAAAGACAACCTAACGTGACTCTTTAAAGCTCGACTGGGAAGCAGGTACGTCTCTCTCTCTCTTTTTTGTTTTGTTTTGTTTTGTTTTTTGAGACAGGGTTTCTCTGTATAGCCCAGTTATCCTGGAACTCACTCTGTAGACTAGGCTGGCCTCCAACTAAGAAATCCGCCTGCCTCTGCCTCCCAAATGCTGGGATTAAAGGCGTGCGCCACCACCGCCTGGCTGGTACATCTCTCTTAAGACGAAAATATTTGAATTTACACCTGCAACGTTTTGTATCTTCTGGTTTCAAATGAATGAATATTCAGTGTTGCAGCGCAGGAAAAGAAAGAGGAACTCAACAGCAAGGCTGGGCTGGGGTGTCAGCTTCTATCTACTGCGTCTCCTGCGACAGAATGAACTTCAGTGTACTTGGAAAAATTGAGAAGTGGCACATAAATGGAAGGCACAATTGCTATGGCAACAAGTAACATTGTAACGCTCCTCAGAATAACTTTTACTTTACTTTTTAGTTATGTGCACACAGGTGTGTCTGTGTTTGGGTATGCACATAAGTGAAGTTGCCCAAGGAAGTCAGAAGACATTGTTGGATCCTTAAAGCCGGAGTTACAGGTAGTAACTATGGGAGCTGGAAAGCAAAGGGCTGGGCCACCTGCCCAGCCCCACCTGCCCAGCCCCACCTGCCCAGCCCCACCTGTCCAGCCCCACCTGTCCAGCCCCACCTGTCCAGCCCCACCTGCCCAGCCCCACCTGCCCAGCCCCACCTGTCCAGCCCCACCTGCCAGCCCCACCTGCCCAGACCCACCTGCCCAGACCCACCTGCCCAGACCCACCTGTCCAGACCCAAACTTCTTTTGCCTCATTCTTCCAAATGCTACTACTAGAGGTTTACACATCTGGCTCTTAATTTTGACTACTTCAGTAGTAGTTTTTGTTTAAAAAAGAAGTTTTAAGCCTTTTTTTTTTTATGTGTGTGTGAGTGCTTCGCTTGCATGCATGCATGTGTACCACATAAGAGTGTGATGCCTGTAGAGATCAGATCTGCCAGAACACTGGCTAGTTCTGCCAACTTGACACAAGGGAGGCATTTGGGAAGGAACCTCAACTGAGAAAATGCTCCCACCAGCCAGGCCTGTGGCCAAGCCTGTGGTATATCTTCTTGACTGATGACTGGTATGGGAGGTGGTGCCATCCCTAGACGGTGGTGCCATCCCTAGACGGATGGTCCTGAGTGCTGTAAGAAAGCAGGGTAAACCAGTAAGCAGCACTCCTCCATGACCTCTGCATCAGTTCATTACAAACTGTGAGCTGGAAGAAACCCTTCCGTCCCCAAGTCACAGTGTTTTCTCGTTAACGAAGACAGTTATAGATGATTGGGAACTACCTTGAGGGGCCTCTGCAAGAACAAGTGCTCTTGGCTTCTGAGCCGTCTCTCTAGCCTGTCTATTTTTTGAGGTATATTGGAGCTCAGGCTGGCCTGGAACTCATGACCCGCCTGCCTTAGCCTCCCGGTTCTAAGATGATAGGGATGACCGCAATCCAAGCTTCTCGCTGTTAACATCTGATGACAACTTGTTCCAGTTGAAATTCGGAAGCAATAAAAGGCCACGCAGAGGCTGACGAGACAGCTCGGCAGGCAGAGGGCTCACTGTACGACAACACAGGCCCTGTCCCATCTCCATCCTCAGCACCCACATAAGGGAGGAAAGGACCCACTCAGAAAGTTCTTTTCTGACCTCCACTGCTGTGCACACACCCTCACAGTAATAAATAAAGTAAAAACGTTAAAGGCAATATACAATGATAATGTTATCATTTAAAAACAAAATTCCCTAAGAGGCATAAAAGGTAAAGCTCAGCTTTTCTTCCCAAGTAGTCTTCAGCTGTGGGGTGCACTCCTTCTCTCGGGCCTTCCTCTGAACCGGGCAGCATGGAGAGTTGCAATGGGCTTCTGGGGGGCCTGAGCAGGGTAATTCTAGTTCTGCCACTTAGCCATGCAAACTTGGGTGAATAATTTAACTTTTCTGTCCTTAGTTTCCTCATTTTTAGTAAGAGAAATAACAGTATTTCCCTCATAGGATAGTTTCTGAGACTTATAAGTTCATATAGACAGCAGTACTGGCTTGAGGTAGGCATTTATTCAGTGTCTGGTGTGCAATTATTATTATTACTGTTGTTGTTGTTTAGGGTTTTGCATTTTTTGTCTTTTTAAAACAGGGGTTCTCTATGTAACTCTGGCTGTCCTGAAAGTTGCTATGTAGACCAGGTTGGCTTCAAATCTACAGAGATTTGCCTGTCTCTGCCTCCCAACTGCTCAGTTTAAAGATATACACACCATCACAACTACCATTACACACCAAAATAAAATAATCAAAAAATAAAATAATATAAGAATAAAAGAGACGTGATTAAAAAAAAAAAAAAAAGAGTAGCAACTGCAAGCTTTGGGAAGACGAACAACACCTAGGACATTTTTATAATGCCAATGCCAAGGAATGCCAGGGTTATATTAAGAAAAAAATGAGAATAAACTGTTGGGCCTTCAGCTTGCCAAAGATGAGGGTCAAGAGGAATAATGACAGCATTGGTTCGAAACATACAAATGTAATATTCCATGAGTTTGTAATGGTATCCAAAACAAAATTACCACACCCATGTCCTTTAGAAGCTGCTAGGATTTCATTTATTTATGTTTGCAGTACTGGGCATTGAACCCAGGGCTTCATGCATGCTAGGTTCATGCCTCTCTACCACTGAGGTAAATCCCTCTGGGATTTTAGAACATTCTAAAAATTTCTGATAACAAATGAAACAAATAGGAGCCAGGGAGATAGCTCAGTTGTTATGTGTTTGCGGAACAAACATGAGAGCCTATGTTAGCATGAAAAAGCTTGGCACGGTGTGTGTAACTAGTGGGGCGTGGGAAATCCTGGAGCTGGCAGCCGCCAGTTCAGCCAAAACAGGAAGCTCCAGATTCAATGATATACTGTTTCTAAAGACACAGTGGACAGTGACTGACAGAGATACCAGGTATGGATTTATTGTATCCACATCCATGCTCATCTCCCCTACATGTGCATCTACACAAACATGCACACACACTCCAACAAACAGCACATAGAAAATAGAGCCCAAGAAAACACAGTAATTAAATATTCGTAAGAAGTGAAAACTTTTATATAGCGATTAAAAAATGTCTAAGTCAATCTCTCCCTCTCTCTCTGACACAAGCTCTTGTTCATATGCCCAGGCCAACCTCACTCACATATGTAATCCTCCTATCTCATCCAGCCCCCTCTGCAACCATGCCAGGCTTACTCATCTTTTTTCTTTCTTTTTTTTTTTGAAGGAAAAGAACATTGTATAGCCTTCCTCCAGTGCAATGACACTGGATGTAAAAGGTTTTATCAAGATACTGAATTTACTGGGGCCAGAGAGAAAACTCAGAGGCTGCAGAGTTCCTGTTGCATTAGTATGAGGATTGGAATTTGGATCCTGGGACCCATGTAAGAGGGGAGGGTGTCCCCGTGGCCTATGACTACAACACAGAGTGTCATGGAAAGGAGACACAATCAGGGTTTGCTGGCTGCTAGCTTACCAAAACCAACCAAGCAACCAACCAACCAGCGATCCAACCAACCACATAAAATCTCCAGAAGCTCCAGGTTCAAAATCAGATCCTGACTCAAATGAAAAAGGTATAGAAATAGAGGAAAATATCTGATATCCTCTGAGGTCTTCAAGTTGAAATATGCACACACACACACACACACACACACACACACACACACACACACACTGAATAATTTCATGGGAAGGGGTCTGGAGAGATGGCTCAGTGGTTAAGAGCACTGGCTGCTCTTCCGGGGGCCCAGAATCTGTTCCCCGCATCCACACGGCAGTTCACATCCATCGGTAACTTTAGTTCTAAGAGATTTAATACTACCTTCTGTCCTCTGTATGCACCAAGCATGCATATGTTACACAGACATATCTGCATGCGAAATGCCTATACACAAAAAGAAAAGAAATAAATCTGTACAAAAATTCACATTTCCTGTTAGCCCATCAGCACGGCAAGCAGAAAGAGCGAGCGTCAAGTGAAGCACGGGCGAAAGCCCGCTGGGGCACGGCCACCACACTGCAAAATAACAGCCACTCTGTGCGCTCCGCAGATGGCCGGAGCCACGCCACACACTCCTGCCATGTGTTAGCTCGGACCATATAAGCTTAGGTGGCAAACAAATAAACAAACAAAATAAAATAAGCCCATATTATGTAGCAAGCCAGGTGAACCTGATTCAATAAATTCTTTAGTAAGTTTCTTTATTAACCTTAAAAATATTAGTGTTGCTCTTTCCTAAAGATTACTTATGTAAGCTCTTTTTATATCAAATGGCTTTCTATCCACAATGACTCATTACCTAAGCTTACCAGTTGTTTCATATCCTTCTACTAACTCATAGAAGAAACCTAAAATATAATTGTGATAGAGCAGTAATATTTGAAGTCTCATAGTGACTGGGTGTAAGTAGCCACGCCCACAAAACAATTACTGATGTTTTATGAACAGAACTTAAGTAAGCTCCATTTCCTTTAATATTTCATAGACTCTCACTAGGTGTAAGGAATCTCACACGTATTTCATTATTGCAGCAACCCTCCAAAGAACTGTTACCTAGCGTCATGAGAGCAGCAATCAACAGCCATCCCGCTTGTGTGCGCTGAAGAGACAGGCGGCTGTTCTGAGCAGCGGAACACAGCAAATCCTCTGCTAACGCCATGATAATCTGCTTGTGTACAGAACAAATCGGTAAAAATCAGCTTACGAATTAAGTCAGGTGAAAGAAAGAAACTAATTACAATCTCTTGGAAGACTTGTTCTTACATATAAAAAATTACAACCATGGCCAATTGTGCAGGCTACGTGATAGGGCGATATCACACAAGAAACTATAAACAATTAGGTCTTCAAGGTTGAAAAACAGATGATTAAAAGGTACACTGACAGGCACAATTCTTCTTCTTCTTCTTCTTCTTCTTCTTCTTCTTCTTCTTCTTCTTCTTCTTCCTCCTCCTCCTCCTCCTCCTCCTCCTCCTCCTCCTCCTCCTCCTCCTCCTCCTCCTCCTCCTTTTGGTTTTTTCGAGACAGGGTTTCTCTGAGTAGCCCTGGCTGTCCTGGAACTCACTCTGTAGACCAGGCTGGCCTCAAACTCAGAAATCCACCTGCCTCTGCCACCCAAGTGCTGGGATTATAGGCGTGCACCACCACCGCCCGGCATGATAGGCATAATTCTTTGTGACGTGCAAGTGACAACACTGAAAGGCTCTTTAACCTGTAGCTGTCCAGATTTTATATACTTTGCTTTAAGCAATTAACCTTGTAGGTCACTAATCACTGAAAAAGTTTCATTATTGAGGTTTCCCTTTATAAAATTCTACATACAAACTTGATACCTTAAGGGATCATAATGGTCTCCTCAAAAGCAGTGGACCAGGATTCCATAATATGTTATATTTTAAAAATCTCTAAAATCATTGGTGTAAACACCAGGGAAACAAGCAGGTATTTTGGATGTATGCATCCTGTGTTTATAGAGTCAAAGGCCAGGAAGAATGCATCGAATCTGAGACAACACATGTCACCCAGCACCCCTGACAGATGACAGGATGTCGGGGCTGCAAAGACAGTTCCCACGGAGGCAGCTGTGCTGACCACAGCTTACAGAGCTAACAGGTGACCCTCAGATAACGAGAGGACGGAACAACCATTTTAGTCAAATCAGGACAAAAGGGCATCCTCCCAGAAGAATTTCACATGTAAGGGATCAGAATTAATGAGGGTTGAGGACAACCTTAACACACACAATGATAACACGTTAGCTCTGATTCTAACTGAAAGGGCCGGGGAAGGAGAAACGGCTGGGCAGTTACGAGCGCCTGCTGCTCTTGCAGAGGACCCAAGTTCAGTTCCCAGAACTCACACGGAGGCTCACAAATTATCTGTGACTCCAGTTTCATGGGATCCAATACCCCTTTCTGACCACCGTGGGCACTAGGCATGTATGAAGTATACATACATACATATACTCAGGCAAAAATACTCATACAAATAAGATTAAAACAAGCAAACAAACAAAACCAAGGGATTTCCTCAACTTGTCAATCAGTTTATTACAATACTGATAATATAAGTATATTTGAAGTTTTGACATTGTTGTAGAGGACATATTATAAATTTGTACAGATAACTCCTTGATTGAACTGCGATGTCTTTGCGGGTTGGTAGGAAAAAGCATTTAGAGTCTTAGGGCCATCTCTAGGATACTCTATTACTGGCTAATTGCTGCTTCTAGTCATTTTTAATAGAAAGAATGACGCCATTGTATTTATTTTGTTTTTTGTTTTTTGTTTTTTGTTTTTCGAGACAGGGTTTCTCTGTGTAGTCCTGGCTGTCCTGGAGCTCACTCTGAAGACCAGGCTGGCCTCGAACTCAGAAATCCGCCTGCCTCTGCCTCCCAAGTGCTGGGATTAAAGGCGTGCGCCACCACGCCCGGCTATGCCATTGTATTTATTTTGAAAGAAATGAAATTGAGTTCATAGTGCTAATTTTACTTAACATATGGGTTTTTATTTAACTTTCTCAATTCTCCAATTATAGCTCTCTTTTTTTTCTTACATAGAAAATCTCAGCTCATAAATATTTATGTATTCTATGCAATTACATGTAAACTAATTCAGAACAACACCACCACTATTGGCAATAACTGTAAGTTTACTAAATGACTCTCAGGTTTTTTCATAAGTCCAATTGTCCTTCCAATTTTTTTTTTGAAATATGGTTCCACTAAGTAATGCAGGCCACTCTCCACACTCTCCAACTGCTGAGCCTCTTGCCTCGGCCTCTAAAGAAATGAGCTTGAAAGTGGAGTGCAGCCAAGATTATAATGGTATTTTAAAAGGCAAAAGATATATGTACTACTATAAGGAGAATCCAGTATATGTAGTGTAGTTTTAAATAGACTTACGTGGAAAGGCTAGGAAAGGTAAATTCTGTTACCCCACAGAGAGCCTTCTAGTGAACACACAGGAAGTCCCCTCCCACCCCAGGACTGGAATCAAAGCACACTAAGCATGACTCCATCCGTGAGTCACACGGGCTAGACCCGGAAGCACTCCTTGAGAAGAGTGAGGATAGCCATCGGAGACTGTGTGGCTAGTGTTCAACACACAAATACGCAGGAGACATGCTGCCCTCCCATGGGGCGTCAACGGGGAGGCATACCGCCAGCAGCCCATTTCACAGGAACTTGTACACCACTACATAGAGAATGAAGTCATTACCTTGCCCTTTCCATGAGGAATTCCCAAAGGACAGTGTGTCACTGCACCCAGCAAGGCTGCCACAGCAAAACTAAAGCCAGTCACTGCTTCTGGTGAAGACTTCAGGACGGAAAGCCGTTCTAGGCAACGGTCTAAGAGAGGTGTCAGGTAAGAAGGCAGCGCCACGGCAATGCAGTGCAGGCACCAGGCTGCAGCCAGTCGGACGGAAATGCTAGGGTGCAGAACCACCGAGATGACGCTGTCCAGAAGGCCTGCGAGGACAGAGAAAAGCAAACGACTTATGATCACAGACAGAACTCATTTAAGCCACCAGACAGTCAATAGAACAGACAGCCGCCTGCATATAAAACACACTGCTTCTACGAGAAAGAAGTGAGGCATAACCAAATTGTTTTTTGGTTTTCAATGAGAGATCTCTTCTAGTATTATGTCATGAAAATGAACTTAAGCTATATCGATACACAAAAGAAAAATCTTATTTCTAGTGATATTTGTATTTTACCTTGAGATTGTTAATAACTAAAGTTGCTAATACAAAATAAAACCACCTTTAAAAAGTCATACCTTGTCCTATCTCCTTTTAAAGGAAAGATGGTTTTAATTCGTTTTAGTCACATGTCTGTGCGTGTGAGTACAGATGCCCACAGAGGACAGAGCGCTGGGCCCCAGAACTGGACTCTAGGCGGCGACGAGCTGCCCGACCTTCGTGCTGGGGTCCACCTTTGTGCTCTCCACCTCTAAGCCATCCCTCCAGCTTAGAGCTCCTGTAGGAGAATCTCTCTAGCACATGACAGATATGGCAATACACTTCTTACCTACTGCATAGCTTTTATCTTAGAGCAAATTCTAAAACCAAGGTTTTGTCAGGACTTCAGTGGTCTAACCCACTAACATGCTAGAATACAGTGAATAGCAAAAAAGTTTCTATTTATTGATTCAAGACAGACCTTTGTTGAAGCATGCAAGTTTCCTGTCAACTGCTACAGAAATTTAAAGGGCTTACAAACATAAAAATGATATAAACACAAAGGTACTCAGT
Source organism: Apodemus agrarius (assembly GCA_964023405.1). NCBI lineage: Eukaryota > Metazoa > Chordata > Mammalia > Rodentia > Muridae > Apodemus > Apodemus agrarius. The sequence continues at coordinate 71,862,398 of OZ030011.1, read as the reverse complement.
AAGCAGGAAGCGTGACAAAAAAACAAAGCCACAGACAGAAAATAGAAAAGAACCTAGCCACTAGAGAGCACATCTTAGTGGCTTTCACCGGTGCGATGCCCCTACACAGGTAAACTGACGGGAACGGGAAGCAGCGGAGCGGCCATGTCTTCTGGGGAGGACAGGCGGACATGGCCGCTGATGACGTTTCTGATGATGCTCCACTGATACAGACATCCTCAGTTAAACAGGGCGGTAATCATATAACTGAACTCGCAAAACCACTGAGCAGCGTGTTTTAAAGGGGTGAACTTCGTGCTATCTGAGGATATCACAATGCTAATAAATCTAAAAGGCAGAAAGTTATTTTCAGAAAGAAATAAAGATGGCTGGAAAGACCCCTGAGGAACGGACTGCATAGAGTCCACAGATAGTGGTGCTTTCTCTGCAGGAGAGAGAAATCCAGGCGTACTTCTCTGGAAGTTTTCCATTACACTTCAGAAAAATGAATGATGACAGCGTTACAAACCAGCTTTCAAACTGTTTTTGTAAGGATGGAATCTCACTATGTAGCCTTTGCCCTCTGAGTGCTGAGACTAAAGGTGTGTATCCTGCCAAACTTTGCCACAGAACAACAAAAGGGGAAAATGGCAAACAGACCACCAGATCCAAAAACCCAGAAAGCCCTTGATTCCGCGTGCGTGCGTGCGTGCGTGCGTGCGTGCGTGCGTGCGTGCGTGTGTGTGTGTGTGTGTGTGTATATGTAGGTACATGGTACCCTCAGAGGCCAGAGAGGGCATTAGATCCCTTGGAGCTAGTTACTGGTGGAGCTAAACAGCCAGACATGACCTCTGATAACCGAGCTCAGTTCCCCAGGAAGAACAGCATGTGCTCTTAACCACTGAGCCATCCCTCCAGCCTTCAAACACATCTATATTTTAAAATAATCTTGACTATAAACTTCCATGAAAGATCTAATGAGTCTCCAGTGGTTTCACAGTCCTCAGTAAACTCCAGCTTGCTTACATCACGGAGTTTGCCTTCCTCCGGGTACAAGTGAGATGCAGAACTGAGGCGGTCACGAACAACAGATCTACCTGTACTGGAATCCTGAAGCAAAGGTGCAGCTGTAGTGCCAAGACTGTGTATGAGATTTCCAAGTTCTTGTAATGCACAAACTAGCATATGCTGGCTGGCTGCTACATCCGTGGAGCTGAGACGGGTTTCCAAATTACCATCACTCAGTACGGCATCTGCCAGAAACACAGGAACAACGTATGCATCACTTTTATAAACCCACATCGTAGGGACTCAGTATTAGGCGCAGAAAAGCAAAGTGAGCACAGTAGAGCCTCTTGATCGGTAGGACTGGGACCCTTAGGAGGTAAGCAGAACGTTTAAGTGGGCAATCTTATAAAGGGTAAACGGAGTTTGAACTAGTAGATATCTTGAAAAAATTTTTAGATAATTTTATTATTTTATGTGTATGAGCATTTTGTCTGCATGTGTTTATGTACAAAACATGTGTGCTTGGTCCTAGTGTAGGTCAGAGGACGATGTCAGGTCCCTTGGGACTGGAGTTACAGACAGTTATGCGTCACCAATAGGTGCTGGGAATCAAACCCAGGTCCTCTTCAAGAGCAACAAGTCCTCTTAACCACTGAGTCAGCTCTCCAGCCCCTGAACTAAGATTCAATTCATACAACATGGTCAGATCTCTTGTTACTCTGTCAGCTGTGGACAATGACAAAGAGAATTGAAGATACCCCCTCCCCAGGTTTTTATCAAGTAAGAAAATGTAGGGTGATCAGAGCGGACAAAATATAACCGGAAATGGCCTGTTTAAAAACAGCAATCAGCTTAAGCTGTATGGAACCTTAACACGAATTCTAAGGAACTGTTATAACCAGTCTTTAAGATTTCTGTTGCGGGACTAGAGGGGTGGGTGGCTCAGTGGTTAAAAGCACTCTCTGTTCTTCCAGAGGACCTGGTTCCTAGCACTCATGTTGGGTGGCTCATGACCATTCAAGCTTCAGAGGATCTGATGACCTATTCTGAGCTCCTAAGGCACTCAACATACATGTGCATAGATATAGAACATGGAGATTCATACACATGAATAAAAGTTGTTTTTAAAAAGCATTTTTACAATATATAGTATTGCAGAAGCATCGCTCTTCAAGGGTGGTTCCTGACACAGGTAAAGCAAGACTGCTTTAGTGGGTTCTTACCCATGACTCTCTTCAGCTTCCAGACGGCCTGGCAGAGCTCCTGGGCAGCCGCGATCTGAGCCTTCTCTCTGAGCAGGCCTCCTAGAGTCGCTCGAAGAATAAAAGAGACGCAGCGGCGGCAGCAGACGGCGTCAACCTGTGTTTGTGTGGCTTTAGGATTCGACTGTGACACAAGGCTTAGGACGTGGGAAAGAAAGACAGCGAGATTCTTCTCTAGCCAAGAGCCTCCTAATGTCGAAACAAACACCACGTAAGCCTAAAAAGAAAGCAATTTCATGATCAAAATGTGATTGTTTGAGTTGCAAATCAACATCTTTTTTATTCACAGAAATATGCGGAATTTCTGCTCCACACTGTATCTTCCCCTGATCCGGTCACTTGATCCAGGATAGTGCAGCATTGGGCATTTGTTTCTGGTCTTTCAGTAGATTCTACCTCTGCTGTGCCTCCATTCTACTGTGGCCAGGCTCTGCAAACGTTCAGTAGAGCGCTATTGTCAGATAATTTGTAAAATGTGTCCCTGGCTTCTAGAAACAAAGGTTTTAAGATCTTTTTTTTTTTTTTTTTTTTTGGTTTTTCGAGAAAGGGTTTCTCTGTGTAGCTCTGGCTGTCCTGGAACTCACTCTGTAGACCAGGCTGGCCTCAAACTCAGAAATCCGCCTGCCTCTGCCTCCCAAGTGCTGGGATTAAAGGCGTGTGCCACCACGCCCGGCTGGCTTTAAGATCCTTAAGCTCATGAACAAGCAAGCTGAATTCAAACACACGGACACCTTCTATTAGCCACACTCCGATACCATAACTCCAAAGGACTGTTCTAGACACCTTAGGAAAGTTCACCATGAGGGGCTGCTGCTCTTTATCTCCACAATGCTAATCATTTGTCTTACCCAGAGACAAAGCAAGCAGTCCTCTCAAGCAATACGAAACATGGAGAGCTCTCACGTCATGAACTAGTCATACAGCACAAGCCATCAGGGTGTATAGAGTTTTGTTTTATTTTAAATTGTTCACTTAAAGTCTTCAGCGTGCACTGACTTTGTTGTTGTTTTTGTTTTTTTTTTGGCTGGACTTGGTAAATTTTAGGGATGTAGAGAGAGCTCTTGTGCATGGCAGGCCAGAGCCTGCCGGCCGAGCTCCATCTCCAGTCCAGCGCCGCTGTCTGTGCTGGGTCACAGGGCCAAGGCTGTGGTGCAGCCCTCCTCGTGTTGTATTCTAAGAAACCTTTCTAAGAGTTTAGCTTTAAAATCTGTGTTTAGGACAGAAATATTACACAGCAAACACAGAGAGTGTATGCCGTGATCTTTTGTAGGAGTTAAAATCGTATGTTATCTTGACGCAGTAAGTGACGTGCACTGGTTCTAAGTTGTGCTACGTAAGCATTCACAACCACAGTGTTAACATGATAAGCCACGAGACACGCGGCAGCACAGGAAAGGAAAAAGGACTGGTTTAAAGGAACTAAGTAAGACCCATTACTAAAAATTAAAACCACACTTGGGTTACAAGAATCTCTTAGTTTGGCCGGGCGTGGTGGCACACGCCTGTAATTCCTGCACTTGGGAGGCATAGGCAGGCGGATTTCTGAGTTCGAGGCCAGCCTGGTCTACAGAGTGAGTTCCAGGACAGCCAGGACTACACAGAGAAACCCTGTCTCGAAAAACCAAAAAAAAAAAAAAAAAAAAAAAAAAAAGAATCTCTTAGTTTGTAACCTTGTTTTTAAAACTGTTTTAGGTTCGCCATAGGTATTTATAAACACGAGCATAACCAGCATCTTCGCACTGTGGCGTCAGATGCTAAAACTCAGACTGGAGGCCAGCGGAAATTACACATGGTGACAGTTCTGAGTCGGACCTGAGTGACTCCAACTCGCACATCTCTGCTGACTGAACTGCTTCCTTTCAGCATATCTCCGCTAGCTCGAAGGAATCCCGAACTCCCATGCAGAAACCCTGCTCCCAGCAGTTCCAGAACCTCCTCCAGGGACACTCTGCGAGCACTCTGCCGCGAGGCTGCTATGACAAAGAACAAAGTGGCAATTCATAGTTTACAGACTAAAGTTTTTTAAGAGAATTTTTTTTTCTTTATTCTTTAACCTTTTTTATAGTCCAGGTTTCATCCCCCTCCTGGTCCCCCCTCCTGGTCCATATCCCACGACTCACCCATGCCCCTCCATCTCCAAGAGGGTGCCCCACCCCCACCCTACCACACCTCCCTACTCCCTGGGGCCCCAAGTCTCTCGAGCTCGGGTGCATCTTCTCTGCCTGAGTCCAGACCCGCCAGTCCTCTGCTGTGCATGTCTTGGGGCCTCATATCAGTTGCTGTGTGCTGCCTGGTTGGTGGCTCAGTGGACAGACTGAATTTTAATACACAATCTCTTTACTTTTCTTGTGCTGGAGATCCATCCAGAGACCTGAGCACCCTAAGTACATGCTCTGCTACTGAGCCACATTTATACATGGGCTCTATTTGCCAAAAGTAAGCACACTGACAGAAAAACTAAAAATCCAGATGTAATGTAGAAGTCACAGGAATTCTGTATGTCAATAACAAAGGAAGTCACAAGAGGACTTAATGGTCCGTCAGGACGAACCCTGGGAGGGCTGGAGACAGCTGTGTGGCATATGCTCACCCAGAACATGGAGCTGTGAGTTCAATCCCCAGCTTGGAGGCAAAAAGGAGCCCTAAGGGCCCTCATGGTCACTCGATGCCACTTTATGGTCTGCTCCCCTACTTTCTTTCCTCAGAGAAATTAAAAGGTGAACAATTTTGCTGGTGGTGCACACCTTTAATCCCAGCACTTGGGAGTTCCAGGACAGCCTGGTCTACAAACTGAGTTCTAGAACAGGGCTCCATAGAGACCCTGTCGTAAAAACAAACAAACAAACAAACAAAAAAACCAAACCAAAACAAAAAAGCAAATGATTTTTCAAAAGGAGAGAAACTATGAATAAGAATACTGCCCCATCACAAATGAAAACAATGCTCTGGAAATCTGAAATACTAAAGCAGCACCTGGAAAGACAGATGGCACAGAGGGCTCTGTCAGGGAACCCTACACTGGTTCCCAGCATGCACTTCAAACCATAACAGTAAGGATGAGAGCCAAGCCAACCGCCAGGACTCAGAGGGGAGAGCTAAAACCGGGTCATTTGCCACTCTGACGCCAGACTGTAGAGGGGGCATGGCTGGGAGACAGACCCATCCAAAGTGATTTGTAAACGTAAGGAAAAGGGGCAGGGTGGGGCAGGGAAGAGGAGGGTGCTCACAAGATTACAACGATAATGTTTAGATTTCTAAAAACCTCTCAAATTAAAAAAGAAAGGAAAAGAAAGCTACAAGGAGAGTAGAGTCAGCACGCGTTTACCTAGGCGCCCCACATTTTCATTCTTCCTCATTCTGAAGAACAGATGTTTGGCCATTGCTTCATAGAATGGCTCTAGTTTCAATAAGCCTGTACTTCCTCAGAATTCTGGCAGAGAACCACCTAACTGATATTCTTCTTCCTCAGTATCTGAGCTTTGAACATCTGAGTAAAGTTAGCCTTCTCGATGTTTCCACTTAGAAATTATCTGAATGTACTACACAACTTCCACCCAAGTCCCCCCGGGAATTCTGTGTAGACTGTTGGTACAAGTCAGAAAGGTGCTCTCTGTCCACCTTTCTCTGTAGCGGCTAGCCACCATTCCTTCACACGAAAGCAGCTTTTCCCTTCTCCAAGTGTACCTAGACTTGGCATGGACTCACAGACCCCTTTTTATTCAAAAGGCTATAATGGTTCCTGTCACTATCCATTTGGATGCTGTTACTACCCTGGGACCTACCAGCAGACAAATCTCTATAATACAGAAGGTCCCCGGGTTTGGGCACAAAACATTCAAGGTTCATTTTGAATTTTCTGATGTCCCAACCCCAGAACTAACTATTCTCCATTGTCAGCTCTGGATAGGCTTAGGACAGCTCAGCTGAGCAGAGGGTGAGCACTGCAGTAGTCAAAGGTGACTTCATGAGTTTTGGGCTCCACAGATGCAGTGACTGCCCAGCATGAACAAGGTCCTGGGCTGTATCCCAATGCTGAATAAACTAGACACGGTGGTGCAAACCCACAAACCCCAAATGAAAAAATTAAACCTAGAAGCACCATATGATACAGCCATCCCATTTGTGACTATTCACTTAACGGAACGGAAACCAGGACTCCGAAGTGTGACGCTATTCTTGGTTGTCAACTTGTCTACGTCTGGAATTAACTAAAACTCAAGCAGCTGGGCACACCTGTGAGGGTTTTTATTGTTTAGGTTATCTGAGGTGAAAGACCCACCCTAAATCTGGCTCCCACCTTCTGGGGGCAGCCCGCATAAAAGGACGTGGAAGAAGGAAGCTGTTGCTTTCTGCCCGCTGCCCTCACGCTCACTGCTGAGCAATTTCCTCCCGCTCAGCATGCCAGTGCAGAATGCGAGCTGAGCTGGCGGCTCCTAGGACCGCCCTGGGACTCCAGCTAGAGTGGGGCTGCAGGGGCGGCCAGCCTCGTGGACTCAGCAGCGACCAGTTCCTTGGTCTGTCTGTCAGGGGACAGTCACTTGGACCCCAGCCTGAAAACCACTCTAATAAATCTCTTTTTAATATATACGTTCATCCTATCACTTCGATTCCTTTAGAGAGTCCTGGCTGATGTACAAAGAGATCAGTACTCTCATATTTACCACAGCACCATTCTCAATAGCCAGGACGTATGAGGAGACGATCTAAATGATCATCAACAAGTAACAGATGAATCGGATGTAACAGACACACACAACAGAGTAAGAGTACGTCTAAAAAAAATGGAATTACGGTATGTGTGACAAGCCATGGAGATTTCAAGAGCACCGTGTAAACCTAAGTCGGGCCGCGTGACGCTCGGTGGCTCAGTGCTTTCCCTGCAGGCAGAGCCCTGGCTCTGGGCCCCAGCACGGTATGAAAACTCACATGAGAGCACATGCATATAATCCCAACACTCAGGGGCGAGGCAGGAGAATCAGATGTTCAAAATCATTCCCGACTATATAACAAGTTCAAGGCCAGCCTGAGATATTCTGAATAAAACAAAATCAAAACCGCAACACAACTATGACTTGCAGATCAAACTTTTAGCTACATAATAAGGAAGAATTTAAAGATGCAAAATGAGAATTTCCAACAAAAGAGTAGGCAAAGGTTCCGCTGTAAGTACAACGGGCTCTCCCCTTTGCTCGTTCCACCATGAGCACAGGAGGCACAGACTAAACACCAAGCACGTGCATACTGCAGTTCTACACTGTGTCTCTGCCCCACCCGTGTTCTACTGCTACGAACAATCTGAGGGGCTATGTGACTGACATTTTTAAGAGAGTTTGAATAAACACTTGTTCTAATCTCAACTTCTTAGGTGACAAAGATTTTTACCTCTTAAATTCTTTTTTTCTGGTTTGGGGTATGTGGTCTCTCTCTCTCTCTCTCTCTCTCTCTCTCTCTGTGTATGTATGTACTATGTATGTATGTACGTATGTGTCTTCTTCTTAGCATAGCCTGCTTAATCCTCTCCAAATACGAATGTCTGAGTGAATCACAAGACTAGAAAAAAAAAAAAACATGGTAAAACAAAAGTTTCCTGTGATGATTGTGGGTCTCACTTGGAGAAGGAGAAGACTGTACCTAAAGGTTTGTTACTGTTTCCCATGCGATCTTAATATGGTGGCACTCTGTCCTCTCTCACTCCTAGTTGAAGAGCAATGTTTTAGAGAGACAGTACATTCTTCCTCTATAGAACAATGAATTACTTCTATAATAATGTTTTCAAATAACGTACACACAAATTATATGGAGTGCTTGATAAAGTAAGGGAAGGGACTCAACCCAGCCGGGGTGCAGCAACCATGGTCTGGCCGGCCTTGCCCTTTTCCCATCCCCTCTGCCTTCCTAAAACCGCTTAGACGACGTCCCAAAAGCTAGCCGCCAAGGTCTACCCTTAGCTAGCCACCTCTTACCCCTGAGGCTGACCACCAAAGCTCTCATACCATTAAAGTTCCCCCCCTTGGCTCACCTAATTAACATGCCAATTAAAATTAAACAGCTCGGCCTAACTTGGGGTTTCCCCTTGTACCTTGATAAACAGCCATTTTCCTGTGTGCCAGGCCTGTCTCCTCTCTTCTGTCCTCTTCTTTCTCCCTCATCCTCTGTCTCCTGTCATTGTCTCTTACCCCTGTCTCTGTCCCTCTGGGGCAAATAATTCTGTGTTGAGAACTTGGTCTTGGGAGTCCTGGGTCAATATTGATCTCTTACAGTGAGAGTTTAGATTAAATTAGGCGGGCCTTAGGATTCTGCACATCTTAAACTGCTCAGCTTCTGCCTTCTGATCTGAGGATATTGGAGTCAGGGTCTATTTGTGTGAGCTTTTTATCATTGAAGATAGAATGAAAAAGTTTCAATTATTCATCAGTGTTTTACATACACTATAAATTAAAACTTTGTTTTAAAACATGCCCATCAAAAAAAACCAAACCAAAACAACAACAACAAAAAAAAAAAAAACATGCCCATCCTTGCTTACTACTTAAGAGAATATAAAGAAAGGATAAAGCTAATAAAACAAAATTGTCCAAACGGAATAAATTCCAAACATCTGTTTGAAACATCAGGTGTGCTGTTTTACCAATCTAGAAAAAAAAAAAAAGCCAAATATAATAAGATTCATTCTTAAAATAATTTGAAAACTTTAGGCCTTATATCTTATTGAATAACACAGATACTTTGAAATTCTTTTTTGTTGTTGTTGGTTGGTTGGTTGGTTTCTCTGTGTATTCCTGACTGTCCGCACTCTGTGACCCAGGCTGGTCTCAAACTCATAAAGACTCCTCTGTCTCTGTCTCTGCCTCCTAAGGGCTGGGATTAAAGGTGTATGCTATCACCGCCTGGCCAAAATTCTTCTTTTTAAAAGACAATAATTGAATAAAGCGCACTGTACTTCTAGAATTGTCTGGGTTTTTTCCTCTAATTTTTTACTGAATTGTTTGTGAATGATGTCTTAGGACTTATAACAATGTAACAATGTTTGTGAATGACAATTGATTTAGATTCTGCTTCTCAAAAATTAAGAATGGGTTGCTGTAATGTTACATGTATTATCAATGCAGGAGATTAAGGTAAAGAAGACACTCAGGAAATCATTAGCTAACGTACCTGCTCCTGGATGCTTAGCCATCAGAGCTTTAGCCAGCACTGTACCCAGCAGTTTTGAAACTGATATCCGTACGTCATAATTGGAACCCTCAAAGGACTTAAAACATAGTGTGGCCACACTGTCCAGGTCTGTGCTCCACATAAAGATGGCCTCATTCTGGAGTTCAAGAAGACACTATACAAATGAACACACAAATTAATGAAGAAACAAAATTCAAATGTCAGGTTCAGATCTGTTAAGTTGAAGAAATATAATAGTCTAACAAAACTACAGCTTCACAGTATTTTCTATGTTGACAGGAATAACCAAGAACCATTAAAATCCATATATATAATTGTAAAAGATGTGAGAGGACAACCCCCTTTCTAATTCCCAGAAGCACATTTAAAAAAACAATCATTGTGCTGGAGAGATGGCTCAGTGGTTAAGAGTACTGACTGTTCTTCCAGAGGTCCTGAGTTCAATTCCCAGCAACCACATGGTGGCTCACAAACATCTGTAATGGGATCTGATGCCCTCTTCTGGGGTGTCTGAAGATAGCTATAGTGTAACCACATACATGAAATAAATAAATAAAATCTTAAAAAAAAAAAAATCCTTCAGAGTCAACCTGTTAAATATGAGCAACAATGAGAATAATTCAAGCAGTAACAAGCGACTTCACTGTTCTGCTCAGTCAACTATGTCAAGGATAATGCTTTTTAAAAGAAGGAACAATAACACATCTAAGCATACACATTTTGGTTCACACAGGTACCTGGGCAGCGGCACATCGGACAGCCATGGATCTGTCTGTTAAGCACGACCGAGCGGCCTTGTAAACATCCCGGTGGCAAGGCGCAGCCGCAGCACCCAGTCCAGTCAGGATACTCTGCAGACTCAGCATGATCTCATAGCGGCCTTGAGACTGCCAGAAGAAAGAACAATGTAAAGAATAACATGGAAGGCTACCCAAGGAGCAGCACTGAGCACTGTGCTTATTTCAGATTTAAGAAAATTCAGGTTTCTTTATATATTCACCAACGTATTCTGACATCAACAAACACTGATCATTCAGCTCCCTATTTCAAAGTGCTCCCTGTACATATGACATCCCGCAGAGAGTGCTCCCTGTACCTATGACATCCCCGCACAGAGTGCTCCCTGTACATATGACATCCAAGCAGAGTGCTCCCTGTACATATGACATCCCGCACAGAGTGCTCCCTGTACATGACATCCCTGCACAGAGTGCTCCCTGTACATATGACATCCCGCACAGAGTGTTCCCTGTACATGACATCCCGCAGAGTGCTCCCTGTACATATGACATCTCGCACAGAGTGCTCTCTGTACATATGACATCCCAGCAGAGTGCTCTCTGTACATATGACATCCCGCACAGAGTGCTCTCTGTACATATGACATCCCCGCACAGAGTGCTCTCTGTACATATGACATCCCGCACAGAGTGCTCCCTGTACATATGACATCCCAGCAGAGTGCTCTCTCCACATACGACATCCCTGCACAGAGTGCTCCCTGTACATATGACATCCCCACACAGAGTGCTCTCTGTACATATGATATCCCCACACAGAGTGCTCTCTGTACATATGACATCCCCGCACAGAGTGCTCTCTGTACATATGATATCCCCACACAGAGTGCTCCCTGTACATATGACATTCCTGCACAGAGTGCTCTCTATACATATGACATCCCCGCACAGAGTGCTCTCTGTACATATGACATCCCAGCACAGAGTGCTCTCTGTACATACAACATCCCAGCACAGAGTGCTCTCTGTACATATGACATCCCAGCAGAGTGCTCCCTGTACATATGACATCCCAGCACAGAGTGCTCCCTGTACATATGACATCCCAGTGCTCGCTCTGTGAGGCACAGACCTGAGCGAGAGCTGTACCTCAAATGAGAGTACTTGTCTAGCCAGGCTCCATGTTCAATCTCACCACCAAAAAGACAAGGGCTGGAGAGGTGGCTCATCGGTTAAGAGGACCAACTGCTCTAGCAGAGGACCCAGGTTCAGTTCCCATTCATCACAAAACAGCTTACAACCATCTGTAACTCATTTCAGGGGATCCAATGAAAGGATGCCCTCTTCTGGCCTATAAGGAGCACGTGGCATGCTTGTGGTGCACATACACACATGTAGGCAAAAGACAAAAACACATATCTAAAACACACACACACACACACACACACACACACACACACACACACAATTCCACAAAGGTACCTGCTCTTTCCCTCTATGTACACATCACTTACTCCTTTGCAATGCTAGGATAATAACTAATCTACTTCCCAGGAATTGTACATATTCTAGATATATTTAATTGATAGATGAAGTTACACAGGTACTTTACATGCTTAAAAACTATAACCCTTTCATTGACTCCAAGCATATGAACATATAAAATGCTATTCTCGGGCGTACTTACCTCTGCACTCTTCATCGCTTTAAGGATATTCCCCACTGTGTCAGTAAAGCCGTTGGCCAGTATTCTACCCAACTTCCTGTACAAGGAGCCCAGGCACACCACAGCAGCACTGAAACAACATTTAAATTAGAAAAAAATGTCATGACCAAAAAAGGAGGCAGGGCATAAATAAAAATCGTAAGACTATGTAAAAGTGACTATTAAAACTTCTGCTGTTCTTGTGGTTGTACTTTTTATATTTTGGAGAGTATCTTCAGATATTAAAATTTTGGGGGTTTTTTTGTTGTTGTTTTTTTGTTTTTTGAGACAGGGTTTCTCTGTGTAGCCTTGGCTGTCCATGTTACATGGGTATGAGTATGTGAGCGCAGTGCCCACAAAAGCCGGGGGTGGGGGTGGGGGTGGGGTGTGGTGTGGTGGGGTGGGGGCATCAGATTCCCCTGGAGCAGGAGTTCAAGGCAGTTGTGAGCTGCCTGCCCATGCCCTTAACCACTGAACCATCCCTTCACCTCCTTCAAGTGCTTCTAACTGTGGTAAAATATCTACCATTAACCTGTATTTTCTTTTGTCTTAGTTTACTATTAAGAACTTAATAAAAGAATAAACAAAATCTAAAGAACTAAAACATTCTTTTTTTTTTTTTTTGGTTTTTCGAGACAGGGTTTCTCTGTGTAGTCCTGGCTGTCCTGGAACTCACTCTGTAGACCAGGCTGGCCTTGAACTCAGAGATCTGCCTGCCTCTGCCTTCCAAGTGCTGGGATTACAGGCGTGCGCCACCACTCCCGGCTAAACCAAAACATTCTTAAGGAAGATGTTTCCAATCTCAAAGCTAGACTTACCATGTCTTAATTAGTCTTTTGGTTGCTGTGGTTATTACTTACACACTGGGGATGTGTACAGTACTGGGGATAGAAGCTAAGACCCTTTGTGAATGCTGGCCATGAGTGACAGTCCCATCCTACTGTGACTTAGTGCCGGGCCTTCGGAAGCTAGGCATGTCTTCTACTACTGAGTTATATATCCTTGGCCCCTAATTTTTTTTTTTTAAGAATTATTTTATGTGTACGAGTGTTTTGCCTGTATGCATGTGTGTGCATCACATGCATTCCTGGTGCCTGTGGAGGTTGAAAGAGGGCACTGAATCTCCTGCTACTGGAGTTACTGGCAGTCGTGAGCCAACATATGGATGTTGAGAACTGAACCTAGGTTTCCTTAAAAGTGACAAGGACCTTAACTGCTGAGCCATCTCTCCAGCTCCACTAAAATATTTTTAAAAGGATTTTCTTGACAGCAAAATATTTTTTGTTTATTTGTTTGTTTTGAGACAGGGTTTCTCTGTGTAGCCAAGCTGTACTGAAACTCACATTGTAGACCAGGCGGGCCTCAAAATTCAGAGATTCGCCTGCCTATGTTTCCCAAGTGCTGGGATAAAAGGTATGTGCTACCACTGCCCAGCTAAATTTTGTTTTCTAAAGGATTAGAAATTGAATCAAACTGGGCAAGGTGGCAAATACCTTTAATTCCAAAATTCAGGAGGCAGACACAGACGGATCTCTGAATTCAAAGCCAGTCTGACCCACATAGTGAGTTCCAGGACAGCCAGGACTACATAGAGTAACCCTGCCTCAATCAATCAATCAATCAATCAATCAATCAATCAAAAGGCAAAAATCAATCAATCAATCAATCAATCAAAATGAATTTATGCTTAATTTCAAAAACAATTGCAAAACTTTATATACCTTAGAAAAACAATACAAGAGTATTTTGTATTGTTAGGTTTAAATGTTTAACTTACAGTTTGGTGGGAAGGTAACTTGGAGAGTCATCTTTGCTACGAATAAGATCATTACATTTATCGATTGCCTCATAAACAGAAAATGTGTCTCCAATACTATAAAGGATAGCCAGATTCTTAGCAAGGAGCTTGCGAGTGGGAGGCCCCGGGGAGCTGTTCAGTAGGGACAGGAGCTGCTCAACAAGAGTCTTCTGCTTCTCCCTCACGTCGTCCTACAGAGAAGGCAACGGGCGACAAGGAAGTCAGTGTAGCTCCCGAGACCTCGCAGGGCCAACTGTGCAGGGACACCCAGCACTGTCCTGAGCGAGGCTCACGGCTGCCGACTCGGACACTGCTGGGCTAACATGTACTTCTTCACTTTGCTCTCAGGAAAAGGAAGCTCCGAGGTACACTACAGTCCATCAACAGGGACAGAGGTCCATTTCAGCTATGTCTGTTTGCAAGACACACTCATTTATGATCGTATAGCTTCTTACTAAGCCAACTGTCCCCCATTTATTTACGTGAGCAATTAAGGTGGCAGTCTACAACCCAAAACAAGAAGCAGGCCTGCAGCAGCCTCCTGAGGGCTTCCCTAAGCCTAGCACAGTTTTCTTTCTGTGTAAGTGAATGCATGTAGATGCCAACAGTTCCACTCTACTCTACCTGGGCACTCTCTGAAAAGGCGTCACTACAGCGCTAATGGCACTGGGTGCTCACTGAGGCCTCAGTTCCTCAACTTAGCTTGTGTTCAATTAGTAGATAGAATTTTATTTTAAAACAAAACGAAACAAAAACCCTTTTTCCAGTTTGGCATGGTGGCAGATGCCTTTAATCCCAGCACTCTGGAAACAGAGGTGGGTGGAACTTTTGAGTTTGAGGCCAGCCTGGTCTACAGAGAGTTCCAGAACAGCTAAGGCTACACAGCCAGAGAAACTGCCTCAAAAAGCCCAATGTTTTTTTTTTCCTTTTCTTCTAAAAAAAAGTATATATATATATTGGTGATTTGCCCATACATATGCATCACATGTACACCCAGGGACATAGCCAGAGAGGACATAGGATTTTATTGTAAAATAAAAGACACTTCAGAAGGGGCAAGGATTCCACCATAGTTCACTGCTAAGTTTTTAATTCTTGAAGGTAAGCAAATTCATCAAGTCTTTTATATATAGAGCCTGGTAACAATAAATTGTTTTAGAATGAGAATGGTCTTCAAATTATTTAAAATCAGTTTTTAAATTAACAAACATTTGCTTTTTTTTTTTGTTAAATCTTACATGCATTTGGTTTGGGTGTGTGTACATGCACATGTGTGTGCTGGGTGTGTAGAACCCAGACATCCCCCATGCAGTGTATTCATACACCTTTTGCATTACATACCACACTGTGATTCTATAAAACACCCTCATTAGATGGGCGCTCGAGCACAAAGGCAGCCCCACAGTACCAGGACTGTTTTCTTTCTTTGCATCTATTTCATGAGCTTTATGAGAAGGAGTATGTTTATAAAAGAGCTTTTCAATTCATTTTCTCTTTATACTTTTTACAGCTTTTGAAAATAAAATTCCAACAGGATTGTTTAGCATCACAGGACATCAGAACTTTACGTATTTGGATAAATACAAGATGCCAAAGATAATAAAGATGACCCACAATGTGGTTGTGGGTAAGTGGTGTGTGTGTGTGTGTGTGTGTGTGTGTGCGCGTGCGTGCGTGCGTGTGTGTGTGTGTGTGTGTGTGTGTGTGTATGCGTACAATGTATGTATGCATGTATTCATGTATGTATGTATGTTTGTATGTATGTACAGACTTTTGAGTACTGCAGACTGTACTCAGGGTTTCACACAAGCTAGGCCAGCACACTACTACTGACCCAGCCTAAGTGTTACATGTATTTTTAAACCAACACAACAAATATTGGCTGATTTCTTTCTGCTTTTTTTTGAACTTATAAAATTAAAAGAGACACTTCAGAAGGGACAAGGAATCCACCATATTTCAATGCTAAGTCTTAAGAAATTTTACCTTTCACAAACTAATAGGTGACTATAGACAAGGCAAGCAAAGGAACAAATGGAACCAAACATTTCTGGTACATAAGAGAACAACAACAACAACAACAACAAAATCACCTCTTGCAATGCTACCCACCCTGTTTGTTGCTAGCAAGAGCTTCTCCAAGTATCTCAACCACTCAAAAATGAACTCGGCCTTCTGAACTTCTCCTAGTTGACGGGTTGCTTCTTCATTGAGCAGCAAGCTGTGAGCTAGTTCCATTCCTTGCAGCAAATTCTCTCAGCCGGTCACAAGTCTTCTCATGTATGTGCACCTTAGATGTATGCATTCGGGACACCTAAGGAGCCAAGCCTGCGGTGGAGAAACAACACGCTTTGAAAGGCGGGTCAGAGGACGGCTTTACAACTGCGGCAGGTCGGCCCAGAAAGGCCCAGGAGTAAGTTCCAGTTAGCTGGCCCAAATTCATCTTCCCATTCGGTGTCTGCTTTCAGAAAGACAGACAAGCCGAATGGCAGATTGTCAACAGCAAAACCAAGAGATAATCCACCTATATTCTCCAAGTTTTAGGGTCAGCTAGTAAGCTCCTGTGTTAGACTTTCAACATTTATGACATCCTAAATACCCTTGTTCTAAATGTGTCATAGGTATTTAACAAGTGACCGAATACACAGACATACTACTGAAATCCTGCAGTGACGCTGACGCCTCCCTAGGTCTCTGGTGTGGGTCTCCAGTGTCTGCTCGTCTGATAAAGAACTTCTTGCATCTCTGCGGGTTTAAGGCCAACCCCTCTCCCCAAAAAGGTCATCTTCTCTGAACAAACTTTTTTTTCTGATAAATAGATAAATCAATCAATCAATCAATCATCAATCAAACAAGCAAATTATTTGAGGGCCAGAGAGATGGCTGAGCAGGTCAAAGTGTTTGTCACCAAACCTGTCAGCTTAAGTTCAAGTCCCAGGACCCACAGAGTAGGAGAAAACTGACTCCTGCAAGTTGTCCTCTGACTTGTATACAAATATGATGGTACACACACACACACACACACACACACACACTCACAAATAAAATTAATTTTATTAAAAATACTACTGCTCCAGTGTGAGGACACAGCATCTAGTCCAGCCATGAGGCAGCTGAGAGGGAAGGATCCCGTGGGCCCAGGCCTGCCTAGGGACAGACAGGCCCTTTTAGGAACCAACAGCACAGCAGCTGTAGGAGAAGCAGCTATTATCAACAACATGACATACATGTGAGGTGACATGCACAGAAGATGACCTCTCTAATGCATCAAAGAGAATCAGATTAAATTGTTCAGAAGAGTAAGGTCGACTGCTATAGGTAATTCAAATATAAAAATGCATGCCTTCTGGGTCACTAAGCAAAACCAATTATTTTAATGGAAACATCTGTAAGATATATTAGAAAATTAGGTGTGAGATGTAGGAAGGTTTTTATTTTTATTTTTTTCTTTCTGAACCCATGTCTAGATTCCAGGACACATCCCTGACCCAAAACCCACCTGTGCCGGCTGTCTCCTCACACCTGTGCTCTAGCCACCTGGGTGGCTTAGCCGGTGCTGCCAGGTGCCCAATACTGTCTACCTACGATGAGGCACCCAGAGTCACCCAGAGTCACCAAACAAACCCAACTATTTATTTTCGGAAGTGTCACTTTTAAGGGTCAAAGAACAATGCAAACACCTGGGCGTGGTGGTGTGGTGGGTGGCCCACTTCTTGGGAGGCAGAGGCAATAAATAGTTAAGGATAATCCGTAGACCCACAGGTGAGCCAAAGCCACCCTGGGCTATATCAAATCCTGTTTACAAAACAAAAAACAAAAACAAAAACAAAAACCAAAAAAAAAAAAACAAAACAAGTAAACAAAACCCAAAGCTCGATATAAACAATGCTGCTAAGAATTACTTTTTACAGAAATCACATGAATTCTAGCTTCTCGTTTTGAAAGTTCCTACCTTTCTTAAAATACCAAACTGGGGCTGATCAAAGGGCTCAGTGTGAGCGTGCCAGGCCAGTGTGATGATCGGAATTAGAATCGTAGAACCTGGCCTTGTAATACTAAGTGGGCTTGGTGACCTATCACCCCAGCATCTGAGAGGGGGTCCTCGGAGCAAGCCAGACTAACCACATGAGGAGCACTGGGCCCACTCACAGACCATGCTTCAGGGAATAAGGCAGAAAGCGATGGAGGATTCCTGAGGTCAACGTCCAGCCTCCACAAGCATGCTAAGGTATCTGCCAGACAGGCCACTTACACACGTTCCCCAAGTCCCAAACATGCTTATATGCATGCACACAGAAAATAGAATTATTAAAATGAACGGGCTAAAATATTCACAATTAAGGACAGAATTCAGAAACACTAGAGAAATATTTTCCCACGAGAAACTTAAGCATACTATATATACTTTTGCCCTTAATATCTAAGACTCTAGAGGGAAAATAACCTTAGTGCACAGAGAGATGTTCTTATAATCACCAGGGTAAATGACAATCTAAGAATCAAATTACCCTTTCAGGAGGTTAAACGGTACTGCTGAAAAGACATTTTTTTCCTTAGACAGCAGCAATATTGTGGTGTAAAATGATCTATCAAGAAGCAAAGTAGCTAATACAATGTGATAATAAATAATTCAGCAAAAAAGCTGGAGCCCATGAGGAGGGCACACGGCTCCCCTAATGCCTCCCGTGCACCCCTCCTGTAAGCCGCTCCTAAGGGCGGCGGCAGCGGGCGGCAGCGCCTGAGGCGCCCTCACCTTCCTCCTCCAGCTGCACCTGAGAGCTGCGCCCCCTGCGCTGGCACCAGGAGGAGCAAACACTGCACGCACAGGCTCTGCCCTCGAGTCTGGCTTGAGGATGGTGTCTACAGATGCAGAGCTGCGTCCTTTAATTTTACTCTAACCGCACACTCCGTACACAAAGGAACTTCACTGCCCTAATTTTCTGTTGAGATTACGAACTGATTTCATCTACTGAAAGTGAGCACATGCAGCAACATGCTTAGACATGTGCTTCCTTTTATTATATTATTGTTGTTGTTGCTGTTGTTGTTATTTTGTTTTTTCTAGACAGGGTTTCTCTGTATAGCCCTGGCAGTCCTACTCACTCTGTAGACCAGGCTGGCCTTGAACTCAGAAATCCGCCTGCCTCTGCCTCCCAAGCGCTGGGATTACAGGTGTGCGCCACCACTGCCCAGCATGTGCTTCCTTTTTTAGGTGAGGTCTTGCTTTGCTATCTAAGCTAACTTTAAACTTGCGATCCTCCTACTTTAGCCTTTTGAGTAGCTAGGACAAGCCATGCAACATCACACCTGGCTAAGATTTACTTTTAAAGTACAGTTAGTTGTTACTCAAAAAGGAATGACTTCATAAAACTGCTGCTCCAACTCTAATGGCAGCAGCAAGGTCAATGGCTGCCGATATTTACAATCACTGCGGCGGGCGCAATACTTTTAAGTGTGCAGCATTTCTTTTCTTAAATAACCCTTGCTACTTCTTCCTGTTCTTCCTGCACAACTATAACTGACCTCTTATCATCTTGTTTCTCAACTGAGAGCTCCTATATAATTAAAAATAAGATACACACTTCCTATTCCAAGAGGAAAAAAAACCAAGTATAGCTACACTAAAATCAATGCACTAACAACATCCAACAGTATAAATCAAAGTCTTTGGCTCAATGTCCATCATCTGGAACTCACAATCTTCTGGGCTTGTGCAGCTCCATTTCTCTAGCTCTGTCACCTCCAAAACACACACACACACACACACACACACACACACACACACACACGTCTCACAGGCTAACACCAGCTTAGTGGTCACCCCATGGTCTGGCATCCCTACTATGCTGGGGTCTGTAACAGAGATTGCACCTTCACCAATGGCCTCCAAGCCTCTCTTCAGGGACTCTGAGCTGCTACATGACATCAAGCCTCAGCCTCTCCTCATAACCCCTCCAATCCTTTACTTCCAAGCCTCTAACACCAGTACCACGTAGGAGACGCTTAGGACACTAAGGTCACTGCCAGTTTGAGATGCAGCCCTAAAGCCCTCTGAGTCACAGCGTCTATGTGCTGACCCTTAGGTACTATTCCCCAGAAAATTTCAGCTCAATAATACTGGTCTCTTGTTGATCACAGCTGATTTCTCAGCTCTAGCTAACCAGCATCTATTGTCCCAGTAAATCAAAGGTGAATTTTCATACATTCTTAATTCAAATATATCACGCGAATGGCCTTCATGATCTTTAGACGCTACCCATCTTCCTCCGAAGCTTCAGAAGCCAGGCCTCCACTATCTGCACTCCTCCCCGCATTCTTATCTTCCAAGCTCCTACAACGGCTCTTTAGATGAAACACTCAATGGCTTTTCCAACCCAAGGTCCCAAACACTCACAAAACAGTCAACGGCATAAAAGACCATGTCAGGTCCTTCCTGCAACATCCCCCACTCGGGTACCAATGTCTGTTCTAGTTTAATTTCTGTAGCTGAGACAAAACACTGACCAATGCTGGGCAGTGGTGCAGAGGCAGGTGGATCTCTGTGAGTTTGAAGTCAACCTGGTCTACAGAGCCAGGTCTACAGTTCTAGGACAGCCAGGAGTACACAGTGAAACCCTATCTTGAAAAAACCAAACCAAAACCAAAACAAAACAAAAATCAAACAAACCAAAACAAAAACTACTGACCAAAACCAACTTGGAGATAAAAAGGTTTATTGGCTCCACCCTTCCATCGACGACCATTATTAGGGGAAGCCAGGACAAGATCAAGTTGAAAACTGAAGTTGAACACTGAAGCAGACCATGGAGGAGGAGCACTGCTTACTGGCCTGCTCAACTATCTCTCTTATACGAGAAGGCTCATGTGTCTAGGGATAAGGCTGCCCACAGTGCACGGACCACCTACATCAGTTAGGGATCAGGACACTTCTTCAGGTGAGAGTCCCTATTCAGGAGAGTCTAGTTTCTGTCAAGTTGACAACAACTAACCAGCTCACACTCCATTTCACTTACCAAAGCAGTTATTTTACAGACTTGTGGTACTAAACCCAACTCTACGTAGTAGTAGTATTGTTGTTGTTGTTGTTGTTATTGACAAAGACAATGGATTAACAAATCCGCCTTTAGGATGGGGTATATCACCGTGGTAAAGCCCTTACACTGCAGGCATGAGACCCTGGGTTTGATCACCAGCAAAGAAGGAAGTAAAGAAGGAAGGACCTAGAGAGGCAGGAGAGGGGGAGAAAATCTGCTCGAACACTGTTTACATAGAAGGAAGTTACATCTATGTGCAGTTTCACTGTCTGTGTTCCTTTGACTACTTTACACGGTTTCCAATGGCTGCTATTAACAGCAGTGACTACCACAGCTGCTTATAAAACTTAGAGCCTGCTTCTTCTCTTCTTTTTAGTTGGCTATATGTCCAGAGCTCCGAAGCTTTTATTAACGTGCTAAGTTCTTCAACGACATTACTTCCAGAGTCTTCTCCACCTGGATGGAGGGTCGGAAAGTGCTGGAGTGTTATTTCGGCTTTGGTTATTGTTTCTTTAAAAAAACCTTCACTCTCCATTCCGCACGCCAAACTCTCCCATCTCTTTTTCTTTTTTTGTTTTTGTTTTTGTTTTTCAAGACAGGGTTTCTCTGTGTAGCTCTGGCTGTCCTGGAACTCACTCTGTAGACCAGGCTGGCCTCGAACTCAGAAATCCGCCTGCCTCTGCCTCCCAAGTCCCATCTCTTTTTGAAATGGAAGATTGGACATCCAAGACCCCAAAGGCACAAAGAAGCTAAAAGAAGCCTTACTTGTCTGCATCTCCCCCACCAGTCCTCTAACAGTCACAATGTACAGTATTTGGCGCCTAGTTGAAAGTCCAGTATCAGGAAGTAAAAACAAAGCAGTCTAAACAACAATTCATTGTCTGAGATCTCATTACTTTGACATAAATCCCTCAATGCCTAGTCATTCCATTTTGACACGATCCAACTGTCTGTTTTAGCCAGAGTAGAAAAGTGCACTATAATAAATGTGAAAGGGAGTGGGAATATCCTGCGCAGGCGGCTGACAGTGATGGAAGAAATGGAACACCTCAATAAAGCTACCTTTAAAGGCAGAGGTATAAGGGACAGTCAAGTACACGAGATGCTGACATCCCAAGCACAGCAGAATCTGCAAGCTGGGACAGGAAAACTTACTCAGTTTTCAAAAAACCAAAAACCTATCCTTATATTTGCTGCTTGCACAATCTGCCACCTAGAACTTCCTTGTTTCACTGTCAAGACACAGTTTGCTTTAGATCCCCGGCCCCCTTCCCCCCTCCCCCCAGCCCATATTCTGGTTAACACTCACAGACTCACCCTTTACCACCCTTTACCCAACAGTCCAGTTCGTCTTCATGGTTCCAGTTCCATGGTTCTATATCAAGGCCAAGACCCACGATGGTTCCACTTAAAATCCAGAACTTGTACAGAATCCCCAGCATAGAACTTCACAGCGGCTCATCTCTCGGAGCCACGCCACCCTGAGGGCTTTCCTGGCAGGCACTGCTTCTCATTCTGTTTCACTTACTCTTCATTTTACAATGACAGCTCCTTGGAATAACTCTTTATTTCTCTGCCTTCCGGCAGCTATTGTCACGGCCCGCCCATCTCACAGAGTAAATATACCGCCTGTCACATCAAATCTCCGTGCTGACACGGGAAGTCCTCTGTCATCAAACTGATTTTTATTTCTACAGCAATATATATTTGTTTGTGTATGTATAGATACAAACACACACACACACTCACACAGTACATAATGACTACAAGTAGCACCTTAATCAGTTCAAGCCTTGCTAACAAATGAGTTTAACAAAAAACATTTCATAGCTTTTTGGACTTTGGAATTAAGATTGAGAGATTCTGTACCCATACAGATGCTTTAAAAAAAAAACACACACAACATAATTCTGGACACACACCCAATTTGAATAAATGTGGAGTATTTACTCAGAGTTCTAATATTTCATTCTGTTTTACACTTGATCTTTAAAAGGTCAAAGAGCAATCCCATTCGATTCTTGCTATAGAAACACCTTCAATTTCAGGTCTACGTGGACACCTCAATAATATTCTACCTGATGTAGTAATCCAACTCTGTTATTAGCTATGCTTAGAAGAAAAGTCTGGAGCAAAACTAACTTATGATAGACATCATGGATGTTACAGTAAAAAGAGAGGGATGGCCGGGCGTGGTGGCGCACGCCTTTAATCCCAGCACTTGGGAGGCAGAGGCAGGCGGATTTCTGAGTTCAAGGCCAGCCTGGTCTACAGAGTGAGTTCCAGGACAGCCAGGACTACACAGAGAAACCCTGTCTCAAAAAAAAAAAAAAAAAAAGAGAGGGATGAGGCTCAAGGCCCTGAACTTGATTCCCAGTATGAAGGAGGGAGAGATGGAGATTGATGGTTAATTAAAAAAAAAAAAAAAGTAACCAGAAACATAAATATACCCCCTTTCTTCACTCTCAAGAGGCCAAAGCTACAGAAATGATAAAACCATAAAGTAGGCAGAAAATCCAGGCCTCTCAGCACTACACTGATCTAGAATTCCAAAGAATCCTCAGAAGGGATTCTAAATGTCATTAAATAGGTTATCAGGTATTTAGAATGGTTGAATCCAGACTATTCAGAAGTTAACCCCTTATTTTACTCATAAGAAAGGCTGTTCAAGGTTGTGGGCAACCTTTGTCCTCCTAAAAATTAAGCTGCAAAGAATGAAGGGGAAGATAAAAACACGCAGGGCGAAGACTAGGAACCTTAATTTTTCCCACAGACAGTACACTCATTAGTTTAAATTGAGGGTGTTGGGGGCTGGAGAGATGGCTCAGCGGTTAAGAGCAGTGACTGCTCTCCCAGAGGTCCTGAGTTCAATTCCCAGCAACCACATGGTGGCTCACAACCATCTGTAATGGGATCCGATGCCCTCTTCTGGTGTGTCTGAAGACAGCTACAGTGTACTCATATAAATAATAAATAAGTAAAACTTTTTAAAAAATAAATTGATGGTGTTAATTTTAGATAACAATTAAAAAGTTTTAAAGGAGCCGGGAGGTGGTGGCACACGCCTTTAATCCCACCACTTGGGAAGCAGAGGCAGGCAGATTTCTGAGTTCGAGGCCAGCCTGGTCTACAGAGTGAGTTCCAGGACAGCCAGGGCTACACAGAGAAACCCTGTCTCGAAAAACCAAAAAAAAAAAAAAAAAAAAAAGAAAGAAAGAAAGAAAGAAAGAAGAAAAGAAAAAAAGGAAAAAGAAATGGGAGTCATAACGTGGGGGCCATGCAGGAAAAAAAGTTTTAAAGGTACTCTGGGATTCTGGGGAGATGGTTCAGCAAGTAAGAAAGCTGGCTGCACAAGAATGAAGGCCTGAGACCACACCCACAAAACTGTGCGCGAGGGCAGGCGCATCCGACTGCACGGCAGGCGGGCAGAAAGACTGCTCGGGCTTTCTCCATGTTTAGGAGAGACCCTGCTTCAAAAGGGCAGAAAGCGAGAGCAGGGCTCCTTACCTCTGCACACAGTCACGGATGCACATACGTGTGCACATTACTACCGCCACCACCACACCCCTCTCCATTATTTTGGAACTCTGTATTTCTCCGTTACCAACATCAAACACTAACATAATTAAAGAACAAGTAAAGGTGACCTAATCAAGGATCCATAAATAGAACCAAAGGTTAAAGTCAAGAGTTAACTCTTGACCTATGTAATATGCGTGCGTTCCACAGCGCGACAAATCCGCTCTCCCATGTTCTCTGCCCCTTATTTAGTAAAAGTCCCTCCTTGCTTTCTGGTGTTTGTGTTTGAAACTGAGTTAGCTGATGTGGCTCTCTCTACCTAAGCCTAGGTTGGCTGGGAACTCTCTCCTTTCTGCCTCAACATCCTAGAACTACAGGTGTGCGATGCTAAGCCTGGCTTTACTAGTTTTAAAAAAAGGCTCTAAAACAAGGTAAATATCAGTTTGAATGTTTATCTAAAATCTCATTCTCTGCCCCTGTTTGTTAGCTCGCCCCGTAAATTCCAACACTCTGAAGGCAGAGGCAGGTTTGAGGTAAATAATCAAACCTCATCCACCCTCAGACATTGCTTCTAAGATGTTTGCAATATAAAACCAGACAACCCTGGGCTAACGACTCGTTCGCTAATTTAAGTAAATCGCCCAATATTGTTTTTCAACATTCCGAACTGTTATAGGGCTTTAAAAAAAAAAAAAAAAAAAACTTCCTTAAACTTCTCATTTTATCTCTTGGCTCTTAAGTTCCTTTAGGGCGACTAGCATTTTTACAAACCACGCACAGCCCAAAGGGCTGCAAACCATTTGATTTGTCTGACCTGACAGTTCAAATTCCCTTAACTTGTCATAGGTACACGTTATGGTTAATAAATTCCATAAGGTGTTTTAGGAAGTTTCTAAAGATTTGCAATCATTTGAGATGATTTCTTGCTGGCGTGTAGAAAAGTGAAATTAAGCAAATAAATGAAAATAAAAACAAGCGTTTCCACCGACTCCGCAAACGCCACTGGCGAAGGCTTTCCTTCTTAAGACGACCTGGAAACTTCTGGCAACAGAAGGCAGCGTCCACTCCTTGCAGCTGGGAGCGGACCTGGCGGTGCAGGGCGGGTCCCCAGCCGCGGGACAGGCGACCCGGTCCCCGACTTTCCCCTCGCGCGTCCCGGCCCCGCAGCTGCCGACCCCGCCTACCTGTTGTGCTGAGGAGGAAACCCGCCACGCCGCAGTCAGCCCCCGTGTCCCGTCCGTGCCTGCAGCCGGGACCCCGTCCCCCTCGGCTCGGTCCCACCCGGGCCGGGTCCTCAGCCCGCGCCCACCCGGGTCCCGCCCCACTCGGCTCCAGCCGCTCCTCCCCAGTCCCTAAGCACGGTGCCCCCAGCCTCCTCTCCGCGTCTCCCGGCTTGCCTGCAGAGACGCCCTGAGCTCGCACCCGTCCCGGGTGTGCCACGTTACCGGCTCCGCGACAGCACAGCGGCACCCGGCTCACTGCCGGCGACTGCGGAGCGGGGAGGGCGGGCGGGGCTGACAGCGCGGCGGGAGCGGCCATTGGGAGCGCCCGGCCCCTCCCGCGCCCAGGCTGGCCAGCCGCCCGCCGAGCCAGAGAGCGCACACTGTGGCAGGCATGACTACTCCTCAGCCGAGAGAGAGATGGGAGAGCGTGAGGCAGAAGTCACTTCTAGGACAGCATGCTGCTATCTTACAGTCTGGGGATTCCGGCCACAACTATTTTTGTAGCCAGCCAGAATCTACATTTGCGGCTTAGAAGGCAGACACTTCAGAAGCCTGGAAAAATTTAGACAGGACCGGAGCTGAAGGAGGATATGATGGAATCTTACCCGAGGAAGGGACCCTAAAGCACCTTGATGGAAACCTTAAGTGTTTAGGACTATATGAAGATCACACGCAGAGTCCGTGGCTCCGAGTCAGATGTGTTTTCCCACTATTATCAGGAGTTTGAGTGTAATTTTTTCCTTTGTTTTGAAACAAACTTACAAGAAGGTTGCAAACGTAGTACAAAAACTTTATTCCCCTGAACGGTTTTGAGATTTAAGTTGCTAATATTATGCCACAATGTTTCCAAGCACTTCCCACATAGTCATAATAACTACCCTAGTGATATTCCTTCTGGGATACATTCAGTTTGCCGGTTGTTTCAGTCATGTTCCTTATGTAAAGATCTTCAGTTCCAAAATAATTGTTCTATCTAGTTGTAATCCATATCTTCAATCTGGAATACTTCCTTAGTCTTTGACATTTACAACCTTGACAACTTTGAAGATTATTAGACCACTGTTTTTATAGAAAGCCTTTCATTCTGAGTCTGTCTGAAATGTATTCATGATTAGATTTAAACTAGATATCTTTGAGGACTCTCACAAGTGATTCCATGTTCATATGTGCTGGTGTTTGCTCTTCAGTGTTTCTCACCAAAGAATGAAAAAAGTTCCTTTTTCCATCTTTGTAATTAATCTGTATTTTCTGAATCTATTTTTTTTCAGGGTACTTGTGAATTATCTTGTTTAGAAATTTGTAATTTATATTACTGAATTTAGAATTTTTTTCACTTCATTAAGTTGATTATAGTGTTCTTCCGTTATTTATTTACTTACTTTTTACAATTGTTTATTTGTGTGTGGGCCTTCATGTGTGTATGTGCACCACATGCATGCAGTGCCCAAGGAGGCCAGAAGAGGGCATCAGATTCCCTGGAACCGGAGTTGTAGGCAGTTGTGAGCTCACGAATGTGGGTGCTAGGAACTGAACGGAGGTCCTCTGCAATGAGCAATGAATGTCTTTCTGTGTGTGTGTGTGTGTGTGTGTGTGTGTGTGTGTGTTGTATCCTATACAGTTTGGTCCTAGAAACCTGACTGAGGCAGTAAGGGAATGAAGAAAGGACATAGACACAGAAAAGTAGTGGTAAGGTGGGACATGAGCATTTTAATGGCATGGCACTAACTATAAAACAACCCACTGGAACCTCAGAGCATGTATTATGGGCTCTTGAAAAAGGTATCTGGAGCCGGGCGTGGTGGCACACGCCTGTAATCCCAGCACTTGGGAGGCAGAGGCAGGCGGATTTCTGAGTTCGAGGCCAGCCTGGTCTACAGAGTGAGTTCCAGGACAGCCAGGACAACACAGAGAAACCCTGTCTCAAAAAAACCAAAAAAAAAAAAAAAAGAAAGAAAGAAAGAAAGAAAGAAAGAAAGAAAGAAAAAGTTATCTGTAGTCAGCTGCGGTTGCTAGTTTTTGTACACATTGGTCAATCCTTAGTAAACACTTGACCCAGAAGAGGACTTTGCCACTCCCAAGGGTCTGAGGCCTTGGGTCCTTGACATGGCCGTGCCTTTGTTGACAATACACATTCACCCAGGGCTTATCTCAGTTCCTTCTAGTTTTGTTTTGTTTATATGTACATGTGTGTGTGTGTGTGTGTGTGTGTGTGTGTGTGTGTGTCTCGCGCGCGTGTGCCTGTTTTTATGTGCACCATAGGCATGCAGGTATCCTTGGAAGTCTAAAGACTGTTTCTTATTTAAGACCTACCATCAAATGTGGTTGTGCGCAGCCTGGTGTGGGTGCTGGGAACCGAACCAGGATCCTCTGCCTGAGCAGCACAGAGCTACATCTCCATCCCTTCCGTCTCTTTTGATCATCAAATTCAAAGTTTGTTCAGTCAGAAATTCATTTGTTCTTGCATCTGTCTCTGAGTTTTGAGTTATTTTCCAACATTCTATTACTAAACATTTTAAAAGCTAGAGCACATTGTAAAGCCTTATGTATACTCTCTACCCATCATCCAGATTCCGTGCCCTTTAGACATGTCTCCCTATTCTTGACACACCTTTACTTTCTGGCATAATTAAGATGTCTCAGGCTCACCTTGCCCCAGGCTGAATGCCGCTATTACTTGAGAAGCCTTGGTTCCTTTTAATGGTTAAGTATATTTTGCAGCACTAGGTTTATTTGCTGCTATTGAAGTAGCATTAACTGCCCACACTGCCTCAAGGATGCAACTAGAAAATATTTATATATTCATACTCAAGGAGACTTCTGGCATGCATCTGTTCATGCACAAGCACAGTTATAGTTCTTTCTCTAACTTTATAAATTTCTAATAAGAACATAAAGCCTTGGGTAGGATTCCTTCAATAGGCAAAGCACCCTTATAAATATTCAAAGAGGTGTTTAAACATATCAGCATGGATGTTGACCCACCATGGTGTGCGGCTAATACTGAGCTGTTTAATCTCAAAGGAGGCAATTAAACTCACTGGTACCTCTCCATATGCACACAGAGCAAAGGTAGATATTGCCACTATACATTTAACAGTATTTTACACAAGAAGTAACCACAGACTGGAGGGATGACTAAGCGGTTAAGAGCACTGACTGCTCTTCTGAAGGGCCTGAGTTCAAATCCCAGCAACCACATGGTGGCTCACAACCATCCGTAATAAGATCTGACGTTCTCTTCCGGAGT
This sequence comes from Apodemus agrarius, assembly GCA_964023405.1. NCBI lineage: Eukaryota > Metazoa > Chordata > Mammalia > Rodentia > Muridae > Apodemus > Apodemus agrarius. Next base: position 71,833,707 of record OZ030011.1, on the reverse strand, counting down.
GTCTGAAGACAGCTACAGTGGACTTACATATAATAAATGAATAAATCTTTAAAAGGAAAGAAATAATCACAGTTACATACCTTTTTGATCCTAAAGGCACTTAGGTTTGTTTAAAACCCTTGGTTTCTAATCAGATAAAGAAATACAGTACACACACACAAACTTTCTGATTTTGTTCTACACTAAGGAACACTCTGTAAAAGCTTTATGGGGCTGGAGCAATGGTTCAGTGGTTAAGAGGACTGGTTGTTGGAATAGGTTTGGCACCACAGACTCATGAGCTAGAATGCTTGGCTCACGGGGAGTGGCACTATTAGGAGGCGTGGCCTTGCTGGAAGAGGCGTGGAGGGAGGTGAGTCACTGTAGGGGTGGGATTTGAGGTCTCCATGCTCAGTCTCCACTCAGTGTGGAGAGCCTCCTCCTTGCTGCCTGTGCAAGACATAAGTCTCCTCCTGCCTGTCTTCAGACCGAGATGTAGAACTCTCTGCTCCTCCAGCACCATGTCTGCCTGCATGCTGCCATGCTTCCCACCATGAGGAAAATGGATTGAACCTCTGAAACTGCAAGCCAGCCCCAACTAAGTGTTTGCCTTTATAAGAGTTGCCTTGCGGGGCGGTGGTGGCGCACGCCTGTAATCCCAGCATTTGGGAGGCAGAGACAGGTGGATGGCGGATTTCTGAGTTCAAGGCCAGTCTGGTCTACAGAGTGAGTTCCAAGACAACCCTGTCTCGAAAAAACCAAAAAAAAAAAAAAAAAAAAAAGAGTTGCTTTGGTCATGGTGTCTCTTCACAGCAATAAAACCCTAAGACAGACACGGACTGCTTTTTAAGAGGACCCATGCTTCATTTTCAGCACCCACATGGTGGCTCATAACCATGTGTAACCCCAATGCCTGCTTCTGACCTCCAAAGGCACCAGTCATACACACAGTGCACAGACACGCACAGGCAAAACCTCGTACACAAAAAATAAAAAAATAAAAAAAACTTAAAGTAAAAAGTTTTTTAAGTATGAATACTTTATAGGCATGGAATATTTTAAAATAACAACAACTTGAACATAATCCCACCACCTCTACACAACAATTATTTCCAGTTATTCTCTCAGCAGTTACTGTGCCCTTCCCCAACCTTGAGTTGGCTAAACCTCTGGTTTTTACAACCTGGCTGGAGTCAGGGCCTGGCTTCCCTACGTTTGCATCTTCCTGCCTGACCTTGAAGAGCTGACCGCCTACTGAGCTTCCTTTGCAACAGAGTCTAGCAGAAACAAAGCAACGGAACCCAGACAAAACAAAGGATGGGCCTTTGGGGTTTGCCTATATAAATACAGAGCTGAACATTAAACTTTGTGCCTTGATCAGAGACCCTCGGTCTTGGCTCCATATTTTTCTTGTCCGCCCATCCTCTTCCATTCCCAGCTCCTCTTCCAGGTGTACCCGGGTCTCCATGGCCGCTGGACGGCTACAAGTTACATATCTGTGAACTGTGATATGCAAATGGCATATCGACTTTGGATTCCTAGTTATTTCATTGCTGTGGTTATATAAATGTGTGGATATAATATTGCTAGTACTTAATCACATGAGCCTGACAGGAAAGGAAAAAAAAATCAATTTTTATCATCAATACATTAGGGGAAGTCTTAATTTCCTTTTTTTTTTTTTTTTTTTTTTTTTTTTGGATTTGGCTTTTTTGAGACAGGGTTTCTCTGTATAGCCCTGGCTGTCCTGGAACTCACTCTGTAGACCAGGCTGGCCTCAAACTCAGAAATCCGCCTGTCTCTGCCTCCCAGAGTGCTGGGATTACAAGCGTGCGCCACTACCACCCAGCTTAATTTCCTATTATACACACACACAATTGACAAAGACTGAAGCACACTTCAAAATGACTCTGTAATCAGCTATGATTTTTTTTTTTTCTTACACCTGGTATAATGGTTAGTTTTGTCAACTTGACAAAATCTAGCATCACCTGGGAAGAGAGTCTCAATGAGGGACTGCCTAGGTCAGGTTGGCCTGTGAATGTGTCTGTGGGGGATTGACTTGATCACATGTTGATTGATGTCAGAGGACCCAGCCCACGGTGGGCAGCACAATACCCTGGGTCCTAGGTTGTATAGAGTGAAGAACGTTAGTTGAGCAATAGGCATGCAGTATGCAAGCATTGTCTCCCTGCTGTGACTGGAAATGAGACTAGCTGTTTCCTGCCGCTTGGACTGTGAGCTGAAATAATCCCTTCTCCCCACAAGTTACCTTTTTATTAAAATATTTATATGAAAGCAACAGAAAGAAACTACGCCGCGACCCTTGAAGCTTGGGTTCTGGAAGCGTGGCCAGGGTTGGAAAGGGAATGCAGAAAAGATAGACACATTGACACAGAGGAGCTGGGGTCAGGTGGGGTCTGAGCAGTGTGTTTATTAAGTACAGCGCAGGGTTAGCTGGTTCATCTCCTGAGCTAGTTCCAGCTCAGCATAGTCTCAGGGTATAACAATCCAGGAAGATGGAGGTCAACTGCCAGCCTTCACACACAGCAATCAATCGATCAGTCCTTGGACTCTGGAGGACGCATTGCCATCTTTCCTGAGCCTGGGCCATGTGGCTCTATGGGTAATGGTTTTGCCAATTTCACATGGCTCTGAGTCCTCAGAGTACTCAACATGGCTGTGCCCATGCCACATGCACATGTACTTAGGACACTCACCAAGGGCTTCCTCCACTCCCCACAAAGCTAAAGCACCAGGTTTCACATCTTATAGAACCAGAAAACCAGGAGAGAGATTTCGGGAAGTCAGTGGAAAGATGGCTTAAGTGTAGGAAAACAGTACTCTTGTCTTGGGCATGGAAGATGGGGAGGAAGTGACCCTGAAAGGGCACACAGCAGGGCGGAAAGTTCCAGCAGTGAGAGAAGGACCTGGCAGAGACATACCTACAGTGGCCAGACAAAGCAATCTGTTAATGGGATCCAGAGCAGACGCTGGGGAAAGGTTGGTGTCTGTGGGAAGTCACCGAAGTGGGATTGAGAGGAATCAGAAAACAGTCCTTGGTCTGGTCGTCAGTTTGTTCCTGCCACAAAGTCCCTGATGGAAACCACAGGAAGCACCATCCTGTGCCAAATTAGTCACAGAGTTCATCCACCAAGGTGAAAGGACCAAGCTTGATAACATTTGGGACTCTTCTAAACACAAGGTAGAACTCAGGGAACAGGATAAGGGGCGGGGGGGGGGGGGGGAGCTGGAACTGAGGAGGCCGGTGGTGTTGAAGGACACGCAAACGCTCTAGTTAGGCAGAAAACACCCCAGGCAGATGGCTGTTTACCTAGAGAAAGCTTAAAAATAAACCAGTGTTTTCATTCGGGATGCTCCATTCTTTACGAGTAGCAGAGAAGGTGCCCCAGAAAAACCTTACTTACCAACTGAGGATTTATGTGGATATGAAACTCATGACAGAGGATCATCCCACACTCGAAATAATATTAAGGCTCAAATAATTCTTAATAAAATTAACAAATTAAGATTATTAATTTTGTCTAGCTCAAAAACTGAACTTAGTATAGGTCTCATATAAATTTTATTTTTGCTGAGTTTTCAAATGCAAAGAAAAAGTATATAAGCATTACTCTTAAAATCTTGTGATTTAGGAATGTGCTCTGTGTGTGTTAATTACAATAAATCTTATGTTTCAGGGCCAGTGAGCTAGCGTAGCAAGTCAAAGCATTTGCTGTGCTGGCCTGACCATCTGAGTTAAACATTTCAACCCACTGTGAAAGGAGAGACCAGACTTCTGAAAGCTGCCCTTTGACCTCCGCATGCCCACTGTGCCTGTATTCACATCCACACACACCCATCACACACAGGCAGACTCTTTTTAAATAAAAATTGTGAAAATGCAGGACAGTCATGGTAGCACACACCTTTGACCCCAGCACTCAGGAGGCAGAGACAGGAAAATCTCTGTGTTGGAGGCCAGCCTAGTCTACATAGCAAATTCCAGAATAGCCAGACTACATAGAGAGACCCTGTTTCAAAAATAAAATAAAATAAAATAAAATAAAATAAAATAAAATAAAATAAAATAAAATAAAATAAAATAAAATATTAAAACAAACAAGCAAAATCCAATGGTTTAGAAGTTACTGTTAATTAATGAATATAAATTTTTCATTAGCTACTTTGGTCTTCATTTTTCTTGAAGTAGAATAAAAATGAATTTATATGTCAAACTCCTTCATTTCTATCAAAACTGAGGGAAAAGAACTGAATCTGATGGAAATATTTAACTGACCAGGATTAACAATAGCTAGAAATGAGGTTGCTTGTGAAATATGGTTACACTAATGTGTGGGCCCGGAGTCATCCATCAGGATGAAAAAGGAAGAATGCTAATAATATGGAATAGAATTACACACTCTGGAACTCCATCTACCATCCTCCAGGCACTGTCGGGCAGAGGCAAATCCATTTACAGGCCATCCTTCCTCATGTTAAGAATGCTTTATTGGCCTGCACATTTTCTCCTCTTGTTTGCCGCTTCTTGCTGAGATACTATGAGACCAAAATCAAGAAAGACATATTCTTACTTATTATTTATGATAAAAATATTATGATCTTTTGGTGTTAGTTCTTACTTGAAAGTCTAGTAGAGCTTTTCAGTGAATCTATCTGGTCCTGGACTTTTTTGGCTAGATTTTTGTTGTTATTGTTTTTGTTTTTGTTTTTTGAGACAGGGTTTCTCTGTGTAGCTCCTGCTGTCCTGGAACTCACTAGGTAGACCAGGCTGGCCTCGAACTCAGAAATCGACCTGCCTCTGCCTCCCAAGTGCTGGGATTAAAGGCATGCGCCACCACCGCCCGGCGGCTAGATTATTTTTTATTGCTACTTCCACCCCATTGCTTCTTATTCTTATACTTCTGTTTTTCTTTTAAGACAGGGTGTCTCTAAAATCCCTGGCTATTCCGGAACTCACTGTGTGGATCAGGCTGACCTGAAATTCACAGAGATCCACCTGTCTCTCCCTCCCTAGAGTTGGGCTTAAAGGCATGCACCACCATACCTGGCCAATCCCATTGCTTCTTAGGATCGTCTAGATTGTATATTTCATCTTTGTTTCATTTGGTTAGGACATAAGCATAAAAATTTATCTGTTTAATTTTTCCAACTTTTTCCAAGTTTGGGTATGTTGTGGCTTCATTTTCATTAAATTCTTAAAAGTCTTCAATTTATTTCTTTATTTCTTTCTTGACCAAGTTATCATTGAGTAGAGTGTTGTTCAGCTTCCACGTATATGTGGGCTTTCTATTTATTTTTGTTGTTATTGAAGACCAGACTTAGTCTGTGGTGATCTGATGGAATGCATAGGATTATTTCATTCTTTTTATATCTGATGATGCCTGTTTTTTGACTGATTATATGGTCAGTTTTGGAGAAGGTAAAATGAGGTGCTAAGAAGAAGAAGAAGAAGGTATATTCTTTTGTTTTAGGATAAAATGTTCTATAGATAGCTGACAAATCCATTTGGTTCATAACTCCTGTTAGTTTCATTGTGTCTCTGTTTAGTTTCTGTTTCTATGATCTGTCCATTGGTGCTGGTTCAACTGGCACTTAGCATGTAGAAGAATGCAAATCGATCCAATCTTATCTCCTTGTACAAAGCTCAAGTCCAAGTGGATCAAGGACCTCCACATAAAACCAGATATACTGAAACTAATAGAAAAGAAAGTGGGGAAGAGCCTTGACCACATGGGCACAGAGGAAAATTTCCTGAACAGAACACCAATAGCTTATGCTCTAAGATCAAGAACTGACAAATGGGACCTCATAAAATTGCAAAGCTTCTATAAGGCAAAGGACACTGTCAATAGGACAAAATAGCAACCAACAGATTTGGAAAAGATCTTTACCAGTCCTACATCTGATAGAGGGCTAATATCCAATATATACAAAGAACTCGAGAAGTTAGACTCCAAAGAACCAAATAACCTATTAAAAATGGGGTACAGAGCTAAACAAAGAATTCTCAACTGAGGAATACTGAATGGCCAAGAAGCATCTAAAGAAATGTTCAACATCCTTAGTCATCAGGGAAATGAAAATCAAAACAACCCTGAGGTTCTACCTTATACCAGCCAGAATGGCCAAGATCAAAAACTCACACAACTGAGGCCGGCGGTGGTGGCGCACGCCTTTAATCCCAGCACTTGGGAGGCAGAGACAGGCGGATTTCTGAATTCGAGGCCAGCCTGGTCTACAGAGTGAGTTCCAGGACAGCCGGAACTACACAGAGAAACCCTGTCTCGAAAAACCAAAAAAAAAAAAAAAAAAAAAAAAAAAAAACACCTCACACAACAGCAGATGCTGGCAAGGATTTGGAGAAAGAGGAACACTCCTCCGTTGTTGGTGGGATTGCAAGCTGGTACAACCACTCTGGAAATCAGTTTGGTATGAAAAACAATGACTTCATGACATTCTTAGCCAAATTGGTGGAACTAGAAAATATCATCTGAGTGAGGCAACCCAATCTCAAAAGAACACACACGGTATGCACTCACCGATAAGTGGACATTAGCCCAGAAGCTTGGAGTACCCAGGATACAATTCACAGACCACATGAAGCTCAAGAAGAAGGAAGACCAAAGTGTGGATTCTTTGGTCCTTCTTAGAAGGGGGAATCAAAATACCCATGGGAGGAGATACAGAGACAAAGTGTGGAGCAGAGACTGAAGGAAAGACCATCTAGAGACTGTCCCTTCTGGGGATCCATCTCATATACAGTCACCAAACCCGGACACTACTGTGGATACCAACAAGTGCTTGCTGACAAGAGCCTGATATAGCTGTCTCCTGAGAGGCTCTGCCAGTGCCTGACAAATACAGAAGTGGATACTCACAGCTAAGCATTGGGCTAAGCACAGGGTCCCCAATGGAAGAGCTAGAGAAAGGACTGAAAGAGCTGAAGAGATTTGCAGCCCCATAGGAAGAACAATTTGAACCACCCAGTACCCCCAGAGCTCCCAGGGACTAAACCACCAACCAAAGAGTACACATGGAGGGACCCACGGCTCCAGCTGCATGTGTAGCAGAGACTGGCCTTGTTGGACATCAAAGGGAGGAGAGTCCCTTGGTCCTGAGAAGGCTGGATGCCCCAGTGTAGGGGGAATGACTGGACAGGGAAGTGGGAGTGGATGGGTTGGTGAGCAGGGGGAGGGGGGATGAGATATGGGGTTTTTGGAGGGGAAAAGGAGGAAAGGGGAAAACATTTGAAATGTAAATGAAGAAAATATGTAATTAAAAAAATAATAGTCTTCTTTCATTTTGCATATATTTTAACCCTTTTCTCTCCTCCCTTAAGATTTCTTTCATTGTCCTCTTTCTAGCTTCATGAACTATGCACACACACACACAGACACACACACACACCACAGAGAGCACACAAATCTGTGTGTGAAAGAAAACATGGAGTGTGTGTGTTTCTACTTCTGAGATAGTTTGCTATGTAATATAATCAGATCTATTTTCATCCATTTTACTGCAAATATGATGGTTTTATTTCCTATTATGACTGAATGAAATCCCATTATTTATATGTACCACGTTTCCTTTACCATTCACCTGTGGGTGCACGTCGAGGTTAGTCCTGTTCCTTAGTTATTGAAAGCCCTGCAGAGGTAAATGTGGATGTGTAAGCTGGCTCATTTGTTAGTTATATTTTCAGTTTTAGCCAGAAACCTCCATATTGATTTCTGCCAGTTTACACTCCCACAAGAAGTAAACAATGATTCCTCTTCTCCATATCCCTGTGAGCATTTGGTTTTTTTATTTGTTTTTGTTTGTTTGTTGGTTTGGTTTGGTTTTTCAGGGTTTCAGCCCTGGCTGTCCTGGAACTGGGTCTATGGACCAGGCTGTCCTGGAACCCAGAGATATTCACCTGCCTCTGCCTCCCTAGTGCTGGAATTCAAGGCGGGTGCCACCACCTCCCAATGTGGTTTGTTTTATTCTTGGCAGCCAATCTAGCTGGCGTGAAAGAGAATCTCAAAGAAGCTTGAGTTTCCCTGATAGCTGAGAATGTCAAAGCCTTGTGCAGTTAATCTGCCATTTGTGTTTCTTCTTTTGAAACCTATCTGTTCAGTTCATTGTTCCATTCACTGAGTAAAGATTTGTTTTCTTAGTATTTGGAATAAATGATCTTAAATGTTCACTAAGAAGCCTGCAGACTTCAGTGGAATTTACTATAATCTCCCTTTTATCTCAAATTTTATGCATTGGGGTCTTCCCATTCTGTTGCTTAGCTTGGCTTTGGGCTTGTCAGTTTTATTCTTTTTCAAAGAAACACATCTTTAGGGTAGGTTAGTGCACTCCTTTAACTTCCGCATTTGGGAGGCAGAGGCAGGCGGATCTCTGAGTTCGATGCCAGCCTGGTCTACAGAGTGAGTTCCAGGACAGTCAGGGTACACAGAGAAACCCCTAAACACAAATCCCGCATCTGTATTGATCTTGTACATGGCTCTTTTGGCCTCCTTTCCTCCTCATTTGTTACGCATTTCCTAGCATTTGGTGCTTTGGAATATCTAGGACATGAATGCATTTACTTAGTCATTTGAGACTAATGACTTTTTTCCATTTTTAAATTTTTTCTTTTTTCTTTTTTTTTTTTGAGAATTTCATACATATATACAATGAAGTGTGAGTATATCTACTCTCCAATTCTTTCCTCCCAACTTCATATCATTAAAAAAAGATTTTTGATAACCTACCAAATCCAGTTAGAGGTGTCTATGTGTGCATGGAAAGCCCAGCAATGGCCATTTCTTCAGGAAGGAATGAGTCTTCCTTCCCCAGCAACTATCCTTTGCCAATGGCTCCTCACCAAGGGGTGGGCAGATCAACTGCTCTTCTCTGCTAGAACTTTGGCTGGCTGAATCCTGTATAAGTCTCTCTGAATTTTTGTTTGTTTGATTATTTGTTTTGAAACAGGATTTCTCTGTGTAGCCCTGGCTGTCCTAGAACTCACTCTGTAGACCAGGCTGGCCTCGAACTCAAAAATCTACCTGTGTCTGCCTCATGTGCTCTACCATGCCTAGGCATACACTTTATTCTTAGAGCAAACTTAGTTGGAGTCCAAAGGTTCTAGGATGCCATACTTTCACGTGCATTGACTCTAAGAAAATTTAACTTTCTGATTTAATGACCACTCAATTCAAGAGTATATTGTTCCGTCTCCAAGTATTTGTGGAGTTCCTGCAATTTCTTTTGTTACTTATTTCTAGTTTATTCCACTGTAGTTTAATATGATACAAGAAATTATTTTTATTCTTTCATATTTGTTAAAGCTTACTTTGTGGACCAGAATGTTATCTATTCTAGAGGGAGTGAAGTGCCATGGGGTTGTTTTCGAAGGGCCTCTGACCAGCGTGTGCCAGCATGGCTCTGGCAGGCCTTCCCCTCCCCTCCCATTTCCTCTGCCTTTCTAAAAACCGTTGATTACACCCCTAAAGCTAGCCACCAAGGACTATTCCCTAATTTAGTCCCTTCCTCCTGAGGCTGACTACCAAGGTCCAGCTATCTAAGTATTAAAGTTTAAAATTAAACAGCTCATCCTAACTTGGGGTTTCCCCTTGTTCCTTTATAAGCTGCCATTTTCCTAGTGTCGAGCCTGTCTCCTCTCTCCAGAGGCTGTCCTTTGTCCTCCAGGACAAACACTTTATTTCCCTCTCCTCTGTTCCCTTCCCCTTCATCCTCTATCTCCTGTATTTGCTCCTTATTCCACGGGCCCCTGGCTCCCTGGGGCAAATAAATCTCCTCTGTGGTGAGAACTTGGTCTTGGTGGGGGTGGGGTGGGGTGGGGTGGGGTCCTGAGCCAATACTTTTCCATATCTGTTGAATGTGTCAAATCTGCTATAGCTTTATGTTAAGTCTACTTGATCTGTACTATAGTTTATTAGAAGTTTCTTTGTGGGCTGGGCAGTGGTGGTACACGCCTTTAATCCCAGCACTTGGGAGGCAGAGGCAGGCCGATTTCTGAGTTCAAGGCCAGAGTGAGTTCCAGGACAGAAGTTTCTTTGTTTTTGGTATTAGATGAGAATAGAGTATTGTAATCACCTTTTATTGTATTAGGACCGGATTTTTTATTAGTGTTGACATACATTGAGAGCACCAACAACGTATGTGTAGTTATAATTGTTACATGAAGTCCTTTTTTATTAATGCAAAGAGGCTTCTCTATCTCCCCTCCCTAACTCTGGCCTGACCTGTACTTTATCAGAGTAGCCATGCTGGTTTGTTTTCAGTGTCTCTTCACTTGATAGATTGTTTTCCTCCTTCTACTCCCTGTGTGTGGGTTCTCTGGAGAAATTAAATAGATCTAGTTTTCTTAATCTAATCAGCGATTTCTTTCTGTTGGTGTCTTCGGGCTATCTAAATGTAAGGTCATTTTTGAGGGGTGATTCCTTGCTTATTCCTAAGATTTTGTTGGCTGATGGGATTTTTTTTTCCCTTTGTTGGCTGGTTACTGTGTTGAACATCATGGAGTTTTCCTGTTCTCCTTTGCGAGTCTATTTATCTCCAGGAAGGTAATCTTCCCTGTGCTCTTGTGACTGAGAGCATTTTTCTCCCTCCTTTATGGAGCATTCCTTAAACTGTGTTCTGCAGCGCTGGCTTGGTGGTCACAGCATGGGTTAGCTTGTTCCTGCTTTGAACTGTTGTTTCTCCATCAATTTTGAGAGAGAGCTTCATTGTAGTTAGGAACTCTTATAGGCACACACTTTACATTGGAGGTGGATGATCTCTAAGTCATCCCAGAGACCTAGGATGGGGGAGGCCCCCAGGAGTCTATGGCAGTGACTTTAGCTGAGAATCGAAGCAGTGAGCATATGGAACCTGAAGAAACTACCTCCTGTAGCCAGGGAGGCCCTCCAGTGGAAGGATAAGGACACCAACTCACCCACAAAGTCTTTGACTCAAGACTTGTCATGTCTATGAGAAATTTAGGGACAAAGATGGAACAGACTGAGAGAATGACCAAACACTAACAGGTCCAACTTGAGACCCATCCCACAAGCAAGCTCCAGTCCTGAAACCAGGTCAGGTTAGTTGGCTCTGTTGGTCTTCCTGTGGATTTCCTATCCTCTTTGGGTTCCTCGATCTTGCCCCCAACTCTTCCATAAGACTGAACGACCAACCAAAGAGCATACACAGGCTGGACGTAGGCCTCCCTGCACATATGTAGCAGATGTGCAACTCTGTCTTCATGTGGGTCCCCCAACAACTGGATCGGGGACTGTCCCTAAAGCTGTTGCCTGCTGTAAATCCCACTTCCCTAACTGGGCTGCCTGGTCTGGCCTCAATAGGAGGGGATATGTTTAGCTCCACAGAGCCTTGATGTGCCAGGATAGGGGGATACCCTAGATGGGTCTCCGTCCTCTGAGAGAAGGGGATGGGGGCTGGGAGGGAGGGGTGACAGTGACTGGGAAGTAAAGTAAATAAATTAATTAATCTGTGTGTGTGTGTGTGTGGGGGAGTCTTGAAATATATCATTCCATGCTTTTCTGGCCTTGCAGATTACTGAAAAGACATCTAATGTTTTTTCCTTTGTAAGATGGTATCCTCCCTTCATAGTTTTTAATATTGTTTCTTCGCTGTGTTTTGATATCTTGTCTTTTCTAGTGATGTCTGTTGAGAATTGTTAATGCCTCCTGTATTTGAATGTCCATTTCTTTTTCCAGGTTTAGAAACTTGTCTGCCATTATTTCTTTTTTTTTTTTTATTGTCTGGTTTTTTCGTTTGTTTGTTTGTTTTGGTTTTTAAAAAATTTTTTTATTTATTGAAAGGGAAGTAAAGGGAAGTAAAAACACGTTACGATAAAATTAAAGATTTACATGGAAAATATTTCAGATAAACATGTTAAAATTGACAATTTTCATAGAAAATTAAGGAGTAAAGTGGTAGACATGTAAAACATTGCTAAATTAATTGAAATATGGGATAGAAACATTTTATGATAAAATCAAAGAATTACATGGAAAATATTTCTGATGAAATTGTAGAAAAATGTAGAAAAACATGTTAGAAATGAAGATTATCATGGAAAATTTTATAATAATGGTAGGCATAAAAGTATTCCTAAGTTGATTAAAAGTGGAATTATAAACATTTTCTGATAGATTTGAAGATTTACATGGAAACTATTTATGATAAAATTGCAGAAATATATAGAAAAACATGTTAAAATTAAAGATTATCATGGAAAATATTTAGATAAAATAATAGGCATAAAGATAATTCTAAATTGATTGAAGGTGGAATTATAAACATTTTCAGATAATATTGAAGATTTACATGGAAAATATTTCAGGTAAAATTCAAGAAATAAATAGACAAACATGTTAAAATTTACTATTTCATGGAAAATTTTACATAAAAAATGGTTGATGTAAAAACTCTTTCTAAATTAATTGAACATGGAATTAGAAATGATTTTGTGATAAAATCAAAGATTTACATTGAAAACATTTCTGATAAAATGGAGTAAGTATATAGAAAGACATTAAAATTGAAGATTATCATGAAAAGTAATGCAGATAAAATGGTAGACATAAAAGAAATTATTAATTTAATTAAAAGGGAAATTATAAACATTTTCTGATAAAATTTAAGATTTACATGAGAAATATTTCATTAGTCTAGGTCTTTTTATTGGGGAATTGAGTCCATTGTTGTTAAGAGATATTAGGGAATAGTGATTGTTGCTTCCTATTATTTTTGATGTTATTTTTATGTTTGTGTGGGTATCTTCTTTTGGGTTTGTTGGAAGATTACTTTCTTGTTTTTTCTAGGGTATATTTTCCCTCCTTGTGTTGGCATTTTCCATTCATTATTCTTTGTAGGGCTGGATTTGTGGACAGATATTGTGTAAATTTGGTTTTATCATGCAATATCTTGGTTTCTCCTCTATGATGATTGAGAGTTTGCAGGGTATAGTAGCCTGGGCTGGCATTTGTGTTCTCTTAGGGTCTGTATGAGGTCTGCCCAGGATCTAGCTTTCATCGTCTCTGGTGAGAAGTCTGGTGTGATTCTGATAGGTCTGCCTTTATAAGTTACTTGCCCTTTTTCCCTTACTGCTTTTAATATTCTTTCTTTGTTTTGATTATTATGTGCCAGGAGGACTTTCTGTACTGATCCAGTCTATTTGGAGTTCTGAAGGCTTCTTGAATGTTCATGGGTATCTCTTTCTCTAGGTTAGGGAAGTTTTCTTCTACAATTTTGTTGAAGATATTTACTGGGCCTTTAAGATGTAAATCGTTGCTCTCATCTATACCTATAATCCTTAGGTTTGGTCTTCTCATTGTGTCCTGGAGTTCCTGGATGTTTTGAGTTACCAGATTTATGCATTTTGCATTTTCTTTGACTGTTGAGTCAATGTTTTCTATGGTATCTTCAGCACCTGAGGTTCTTTCTTCTATCTCTTGTATTCTGTTATTGCTTGCATCTATGACTCCTGAATTCTTTCCAAGGTTTTCTATCTCCAGAGATGCCTCACTTTGTGATTTCTTTATTGTTTCTACTTCCACTTTTAGATCCTGGATAATTTTGTTCAGTTCCCTCACTCGATTGTTTGTGTTTTCCTGTAATTCTTTAAGGAATTTTTGTGTTTCTTCTTTAAGGGCTTCTGCCTCTTGACCCATGATCTCCTGTATTTCTTGAAGGGATTTTTGTGTTTCCTCTTTAAGGGCTTTTACCTCTTGTCCTATGTTCTCCTGTATTTCTTTAAGGGAGTTATTTAAGTCTTTCTTGAAGCCCTCTATTAGCATCATGAGATACGATTTTAAATCCAACTCTTGCTTTTCTGGTTTGTTGGGGTATCCGGGACTTGCTGTGGTGGGAGAACTGGGTTCTGATGTTGCCATGTGGCCTTGGTTTCTGTTGGAAGGGTTCTTGTGCTTGCCTTTTGCCATCTGGTGTTAGTTGGTATTGTTGTCTCTGGCTGGAGTTTGTTCCCCCAGGGGGCCTGTAAGCTTGTGTCCTTACTCTTCTGAGCTCAAAACTGAAAGCACTGCTGGGAGATCTCTCTCTCTTGGTGGGCTATTCACAGAAGACTATGGAGTCTCCTGGCTCCCCGGAGCAAATGGCTGCAGGCAGGAAGACTTCTCTCCCAGCTGCTCCACTGGTCTTAGGCCCTGTGTGCTCCTAGCTGGGTCCCCTCCAGAGAGAAGGTGGAGATCTCACCTCTGAGCTCAAAAGTGAAAGCCTGCTGGGATATCATCCCCCCTCCACAGCACAGAAGGCTGTGGAGTCTCCAGGCTCTCCCCCCCCCCCGTCTGCCATCATCTCATTGAGTGGATTCTTTTTGCCTTTAGTTTTATCTCTGCTCTTTGTATGTCATGGATTCTCAAGACTGATAGTCTCCCAGAGTTCTTGGGTAGTGTAGATATGTTTTCTCCTTTTTCTTCTTTTTTATAGATGTTTGAGTTAGTATTCCATCTGCCATGCCCTGTTTTTATTTGAATCACTGAGTCTTTGGAAATTGGAGACTGTCTGATAACTGCTCTGGGGAAGGGCAGCTGAACTTGTGAACTCACTGCATTCCTATGGTTTATGATGCTGTTGAGCCTGTTTTGAACAAGTGTCTGATGTGCCCCAGAGCTGTCTTCTCTTTACATACTTATCTTCTTACCCTCTGTGTGAGCCAGGAACTTATGCTGGATACATTTATCTTTGTCGTCTTGGCTAGGCAAGTTCCCTTCTCCCAAAACTCCCCAGATGATATGACTAGTTCCTCTAATGGGGTTAGTGATGGAATAGAGGTGCCTATCAAAGGCATGCCTATCAATTGCAAGTGTGGTGCACACAGAGGACCTGCCCTCCTACTTTTAAGATCTCCTGAGTACTAATCACCCGACGGGAGGATGCTGCTGTAATGTTAAGTCAGGCATTGGGGCTTCAGGGGTTCAGCATTCTTCAAGAGAAAGCTGGATCCAGAGGTTGACTCCTGCTTTGGGGCATCAAATCCTGAGTTATTCTGAGTGGATGAGACCTGTTCCTAGTCATCAGGATGGGGCTGCCCTTCCCTACACGTCACTGCCTGGGCTGAGCACCCTGCTGCACATACATGTTGCCTTTAAGTTCTGAAGCCAGCTGGATCTGCAACACTGCCTCCCAAGGCCGTTTCTCACCTCAGGGCTCACCTCAGGAATTTCAATTGATACTCCCTGATTCATAGTTGTTCTCTGTTCTTGGGTCCCAGTGCAGGTCAGTTTTAAACAAGTAGGTGCCCTTTCAGAATGGTAATTGGCCACTGCCCTCTGAGTCATACTGGGTGACAAAATGGGATTCCTCTGTACCGCTAACCTGTCTGACAGAGGAATCACTGTCTCAGCAAGACTCGAAGCTGTACTTGCAGGTTAGCTTTGTGAGGAAGAGCTTCTGGTTTACCTTCTAGATAAATCTGCTTCTCCTCTTCCTGCCAACAATCCCCTTCTGAATCCTAAGATGCAGCAGGCTTCCTTATTTCCTTTTCCCTGTAGCCTCCTAGCTCCTCGCTATTTTATCTTTCCTTGTGCAGTCTGGTGTATGAGAGGAATTGGTCAATACTATAGTTTCAAACTATACTGGCTGATGTTTTGTGCCAACTTAACATAAGCTAGAGTCTTCAGAGGGGAAGGAGCCTCAGTTGAGGAAATGCCTCCATGATATCAGCTATAAGACATTTTTCTCAATTAGTGATGAATGGGGAGGGCCCAGCCCACTGTTGGTGATGTCATCCCTGGCCTGGTGGTCCTGGCTTCCGTAAGAAAGCAGGCTGAGCAAGCCATGTATGGCAAGCCTGTAAGCAGCACCCCTCCATGGACTCTGCACTAGCTCCTACTTCCAGGTTCCAGCCTCGCTTGAGTTCCTGTCCTGACTTCCTCCAATGATGGACCATGATCTGGAAGTGTAATTTAATACACCCCCACTTGCTTTTCAGTCACAGTGCTTCCTCCCAGCAACAGAAACCATAATTAAGACACCAGTGTTCAGCTTCATCTACTCTGTGACCTTAATGCACTGCCTAATTGCCAGTCCCTGGCTGAGTTGGGATCAGCACAGCCATCTGCTTTTGCCAGTCTGCTTCTGGACTGCCAAGAAATTCCCTGCATTGTTTATAGCATAGCCTCAGCTGGTTGGCTGGCTTACTTGTGTCTCACAGGGGCCATGCCAGATACGCACTGCTGGTCTCACACGAGCACCTCACTCTACCTTCCCTTTCCCCACATAATTGAGGCTTTGTACTTGTTTTCCCAGAAAAAGTAGAGGGTTTGATGTCTGAACCTGTTCTTAAGAGCTCCCTACCCAGCCTACACTGGCCATCTTCTCCCGCCATCTCAGAGGATGCCTTAAGTTTCCCAAGACCATCCCTTCGCCTGTGGATATGATAGGGTATTTTGATCCGCGTTGCCCCCGCTCTTTAAATTTCTCTTTATTTACTCCTCTTCTGAAAGGATGCTCATATTTTCTGAATTTTAATTTTTTTTTTACTTTATGTGTATGGATGCTTTGTCTGACATATGTCCATGCACCATGAACTTATGCAAAAAGAAGCTATTGATCCCCTGGACCTCGAGTTGCAGACAGTTTGAGCTTCCATGTGGGTGGCAGGATTTAACTGAACCTCTGGAAGAGCAGCCAGTGCTCTTAACCACTGAGCCATCTCTCCAGCTACACATCTTCTAAATTTAAAATACTTTCTTCCTAAAGACTAATGATCCTCTATTTTCTTCTTTTATTTCTACCTTCTTCAAAAAGTTATATCTATAAAAAATTGCAAACTTCCATTAACCATGAAGATATTTGTCTTCTACAATTCTAAGAGACTTGCACTCAAATAATGTTCATAGTGACCTTCTATGTATCAATCCAAACATCCTGTTCTCTCTCCTTCTCCCCCCTCCCCCCTGTCTCTCTCTCTTCCCCCCTCCCTCCATCCCTCATGCCCCCAACCGGATGGTGAAGTCAGTCACTCACATGTAAGACAAGTGCTCTACCACGGAACCATGTGCCCACCAGGACATTGTTTAATTTTTTTTTTTTAATTTTTCGAGACAGGGTTTCTCTGTGTAGCCCTGGCTGTCCTAGAACTCACTCTGTAGACCAGGCTGGCCTCGAACTCAGAAATCTGCCTGCCTCTGCCTCCCAAGTGCTGGGATTAAAGGCGTGCGCCACCACTGCCCGGCTTAATTTTTTTAACAATCCTTTTTTTATTTGACTCTTCAGTGGCTTGGATAGTTTTCATTCAAGCTCTTCTCTGGGGCCATGAAATCATTCTCTTAGATTTTTGATCCTTCACACTTTTTTGTGGTCATTCTCTTGATACAGTCATTTGGCTTTTTCTTTCTTTCTTTCTTTCTTTCTTTCTTTCTTTCTTTCTTTCCTTCCTTCCTTCCTTCCTTCCTTCCTTCCTTCCTTTTCTTTTTTTTTTCCCCCCCCGAGATAGGGTTTCTCTGTGTAGCCCTGGCTGTCCTGGAACTCACTCTGTAGACCAGGCTGGCCTTGAACTCAGAAATCCTCCTGCCTCTGCCTCCCAGAGTGCTGGGATTACAGGCATGCGCCACCACTGCCCGGCATTTGGCTTTTTCTTAAATATTCATTTTGTCTATTACCTCTCAACTTACATCTTACACTTATTTGCTTTTTCTATGTCTGACTGAAGGGCTTTGAGGAAGAGATTCAGTTTAGGGTTGACTGTTCTGAAGTCTTTCACTCTTTGCACATCGTCTAGTTGTGAGTCTCTATGCTATACCCCATCTGCTGCAAGAAGAAGCTTCTCGATGTGGGTTGAGCTAGGTACTGATATATGGGCATAGGAGTGTGTCATCAGGAGTAATTTTCTTGCTATGTTCCTTTACGAGAATAATAGTAGTAGGTGTTCCCTGAAGCCCATGACTTACCTAGTCTCAGGTTCTTCTTGCCCACGTCAGCAATGTCAGGTTTAGATTCCATCTCATGGAGTTGGGTATAAATCCCAATAGAAAGTGGTTGGTTACTCCTGGACCATGTGTACCTCTATTGTGCCCGTATATTTTGCAGGCAGGTCACTGTTGTAGTCCCTGGGATTGCAGCTGGGAGGAATTTATGATTGCTTTTCTTCTTCAGTAGCGTGCAGAGTACCTTCCAGCACTATAGACACTAATTAGCAGGCTTGAAGCTTCTAGTCAGGTACTAGGTACACTTCTCTGTGTTCTCTAGCATGTGTAAATGTTGTCTTCAACAACAGGTCTTTATCATCAGGTGTGAAGTAACCAGTAGCCTTGACAATAGCCTGTGATGTTTGGGGGTTTCCATGGGACCCCCTGGACAACGATTCAACAAGTTGCAGCCATTCCTGGCACTGGGAGTCTTGCTTGGTGGCATAAGATGTCTAGTTGGTGCACTGTCCCTCCTATTATTTGGTGACTCCATTTAGATTCCTTTCATATATGTGTAGATTTTAGGAAGCTTGTACAGTAGTACATAGGCCACTTGGAGAAACGCATGGAAACAACCACCTCATTTTTTTGAGACAGGCTCTCTCATTGGCCTGGAGCTTGCTGAGTCATAAGCCCCACAGATCCGCCCATTTCCAGCTCTCCAGAGCTCCAATCACAAGGGTATTGCCATGTCTAGATTTTTCTTTTCTTTAAAAAAATGTGGGTTCTAGGGATGGAAATTTAGGTCCTTAAGCATCTCATAGAATGAGTGATTTCCACATCTTTCTGAGTAGTAATTTAAACAATATTCTGAAATCATATTTAGACTAAAATTGGCCCTGACTTAGAATGCAAGAAAACGCTATCTGACGAAAACATGGTTGAGGGCACAAAGTTTAATAATTGCTTAAAAATATCAGACTTTATTATTATTATTATTGTTGTTGTTGTTGTTGTTGTTGTTCTTCTTCTTCTTCTTCTTCTTCTTCTTCTTCTTCTTCTTCTTCTTCTTCTTGTTATTATTTCCTCTCTTCCTCCTCTCTTCTATTTTCTCCTTCTCCTTTTCCCTATCCCTCTCTTTCTTCTTATCACCTCCCTTTTAAAGACACAGTCTCACTATGTAGTCTTACCTTAGCTGGTCTGGAACTTACTTTGTAGACCAGATTATCCCCCAGCTCACAGAGATGCACCTGACTCTACCTCCTGAGGCTCAGATGAATGAGGTATGCAACACCACATCCAGCCTAGATATTTTATTTTTCACTTATAACCAGAACTTTAAACTTGCCATGGCTCCTGCTGAGATCCAGAGAAGAGGAAGGAGAAGAGCATGAGCTCATCAGCAGTGGACGAGAACTGCCTCGCAGCTAGCGCGTGAGTGGGCTCGGCTCGTGTGAGCAGTTTCCTGCCAGGGAAACAGAGATCTAGGAGTCATCAAAAGGCTGTGAGCAGCGCCTGCAGCTCCTTCTGGGGCTCAGCCTTCAAAGCCAAACAAACACTCAGAGTTACAAGTTATTTTGATGAGTAACTCACATTCTAGCTGAATTAAATAAACATAGATTTTAACTTTTTTTCCCAATTCATTTGATTAAATTCAACTAACTCCTAATAGAAATAATTCAGTTTTCATAATTCACAAAAAGTGTTAAGACTGAAAGGGACCATACAATTCATCAGGCACAATTTCCTCCCTGACTCTGATGAATTCTAGAGACATCAAGTTCTGTAGTGTTTACAGGCAAGCTGAGACTCCAGAGTTAGAGGCCTCTTGACTCTCTTGGTCAGATAGTGGCCCAGTACAATCAGCTCTCACATCTGTCTGTGTGAGGGACACTGGGAGGGAGAAGTACCCGTTAAAAGGTAGATTCTGGGCTATCAGGGTGTAAAAGTTGGCGAAGCTGTTTACCACCAACTCTGACAACCCGAGTCTGATCCCTGGAACTGGTGAGAAGAGAGAACCGTCTCCTGCACGCTGTCTTCTGACCACCACACACATATCGCAGCATTCACATGTCCCACTCCCAAATAAATAATAAGTACATGAAAGAACTATTTTAAAAAGGAGCAGGGGAGAAGGCTCAGTGGTAGAGTGCTTTTTGTCTAATGTGTGTTAAGCCACAGATTTAATTCCTGGCACTCAATAAAACAAACAAGTCATGAATTCCTTTCCACTTTCAGAGATTGGGGGTGAGATGCAGAACTAGACACTTTAATGTGTCATTGAAGAACTTGTGATAACCTTCAGATCACATGAAGATTGAGTACTGGGAAGCTGTACAAATCACGAGTTCCCTTAGAACAAGACTGCTCTCTATTTTCACGGTCAGATGTCCAGTGAGAGTAAACTAACCTTACTTCAGGACTGGAGGAGCTGTTGGTCCAATTGGCTATCATTTGGGACAATTTTGACGCAGGCTGGTTTTATTAGAGGTGGAGCCCAGAGTCCTGCAAATGTCAGACAAACCTTCCTCCACTGAACTGAATTCCCAGACTCTGCCGTTCTCTGCAATTTTTCAGGACAAGTTTTCACTAAGTTATCCTTTGCGTCTGCCATCTTCACGCCCCAGCCTTCCAGGTAGCTAGGGTTACAGACCTCTGCACTGGGGACTTATCTTTACAGCTAGAAAGGCCCACTGAGTATACAGGAGTTCCCACGGAGCAATTGTATAGTGTCTGAGGAGTCTTTTAAACTGCAGCAGAGGCAGCAGGCTCACGTAGAACCCTGGCCTCTGAGGCATTATATGTAGCCAGTTCTCATATCCCCACCATTTAGATTCTACAACTGGCATCCTGCTATATCTGCTCCACTGGCCATATACTCACTTTCCTTCCCAAGTACAAGGTTACCTTGCTTGCCAGGATTTAAAATTTCCCTTCCATCTCTACAGTACTGTTTTTAACCTTTCTTCTGGCACAGCTAGTTTCTCTGCATTCCCTGTTAACTGTTTTGGCATCCTTCTGAGACTGTTACGACCTTCTTGAGGCTGAACTTGTATGTCTGCTTTTAGAGTGCATCTTTATACTTGTCAGAGAGGCAGGCAGTGAAGACCGTGTGATGAAATCTTAGTTTCGCCCATAATTTCATAATTAACACTGCTTCACATTTCCATGTGGGTAAAATTTCAGCTACTTCAAAACTCAATGGATTAAAGTATGAATCCATCTTTCCAGAAATACATACATTACATTTTAGGGTAATTTTAAAATCCTTTTTTTTTTTTATGCAGTCTCATAACAAACCAGCTGCTCTGGAATATATTTTCCTTTGAAGTATCAGGCACTAGCTAACTATATCCGTGCTTACAGAAAGCCACCAGTGTATTATAAGTGAGCTCTAATCTCCTGTCCCACTACTCCAAAGAGCATGTCTCTCTGCCACTGAATTATCTTTTCTCTGTAATCCTATTTACTGCAACCTGGGTAATCCTTCTAAGCCTTTAAATTTTATTCATTTAGTCTATGTGTGTACAAGCATTTACCATGCAGGCACACATGGAGTATGTATACAGCACACATGGAGTGTATGCACAGCACACATGAAGTGTATGCACAGCACACATGAAGTGTGTGTCCAAGTGTTCACCATGCAGGCACGCATGGAGTGTGTGTATGAGTGTTCACCATGCAGGCATGCATGGAGTGTGTGTATGAGCGTTCACTATGCAGGCTCGCATGGAGTGTGTGTCCGAGTGTTCACCATGCAGGCACGCATGGAGTGTGTGTATGAGTGTTCACCATGCAGGCACGCATGGAGTGTGTGTATGAGCGTTCACCATGCAGGCACGCATGGAGTGTGTGTATGAGCGTTCACCATGCAGGCACGCATGGAGTGTGTGTATGAGTGTTCACCATGCAGGCATGCATGGAGTGTGTGTACGAGCATTCACCATGCAGGCACGCATGAAGGCTAGAGTGACACCTAGAGAGGGCAATAATTGCCTATTTTTCTTTTTGGTTTTTTGAGACAGGGCTTCCCTGTATAGTCTTGGCTGTCCTGGAACTCACTATAGACTAGGCTGACCCAGAATTCAGACATCTATCTGTCTCTGCCTCCCAAGTACTGGGATTAGAGGCATGCCTTGCCACGACGGCCAAGCACCTCTCTATCTTATTTTTAAGGCATGGTCTATCACTGAACCTTATCTGACAGCCCAGCAAGCCTCATAGGCCCACTTGTTTCCACCCTGCTAGTCTGGGGTTATACACACTGCCAGCACTGTTCTTTATGTGGGTGCTGTGATCTGAACTCAGAGCCTCATATTGCACGGCAAGAGCTTTACCCAGAGCCAGCCTCTGAAACCGTTCCCACTCATGGTATTTGCTTGCAGAGTCTCCAGTGGACTCTTACTACCTATTAGTCTAAAGCTTGAAATTCCGTTTTCATCCCTAGTACTGATGAAAGACCTTTTCATTCTTCAAAGGTTGTCCAGATTGTCATGACTTAAAATTTTTTGTTATATTGTGTGTACTTGTGTGTACACTCATGCTGTAGTACATATGGAGGTCAGAGGGCAGCCATGTCAAGTTGTTTCACCAAAGTGAGAAGTATTCTGTTATTTTACATTACATAGCCAGCCTTGCTGAGACATCACAGACCATATGCTATCCTGTGCATGTTTGTGTCTACCTAACAGAAGAAAGTCCTACAGGGATCATGTCTGAAGCCACGTCACACGGCCCTCAGCGGGACATTGGTGACTGGCAGATCCAGAGTGTGACTAGGACTGAAAAGAAACTGCTCATGATGTGGTATGAAGCAAAAGCTAGAAGAACACTTCAACACCTTGGTCACCAAAGGCATTTGACAGGAAGGGGGAAAAGCCCTGCGGACAGTTATCTAGGCACGGAGGAAATTAAGCTTTGAAGATGATCATATTTTCCCATGAAGACACTTATATTAGGACTTCGAAGCAAATCAAAAGAGTGTCAGAAAGAGGAAGTGAGCCGTAGATATCCACAGGTGTACAAAGCTCAAATAAATAGTACCCCAAGTCTTGGCCCAAGAGGGACATTTGTAGTATTGTCAGACACATCCTTTAAAAGAAACTTCTACAAAGCAACAACAACAACAACAACAAACCCAAACCAACAATGAAAACAAAACAAAAAGCCTCAAAAGAACAAAAAAATACCCCACAAATACACAAAACCAAAAAACCAACTTTACAGTTTAATAACTACAGGCATGTTCTCAAAATTTTATATATATATAAAATTATTTATATTATTTATATTATGTATATATAAATAATATAGTGTGTATGTGTGTATATATATATATATATATTATATTTTTAGGGTGTAATATATAAATTCTTTTTGTTTTCAGGGTAAAGGCTAAATAAGCCAAATTTTATTAAGGCTCTTCAGAGTAGAATACTCACTAACACCGTATAAACGATTAAGCCATATTGTAAAATCTAGTAAAGGGTAGACTCAGTCCACAGCACCAGTGCCATGCCTGTGACACCAGATTACTGGGACATTTGGGGGCTGCCTCAGCCCACTTCTGGAATACGGTCTCTAACTATGAGAAGAGATGTACCACAGAGGAGGAGAGTATTCCCGACAGTGACAGAAGCCAGAAAGAGAAGTACAAACTGGCCTGGACCTTCCCAATCTGCCCTACTTAACTGATGGGTCACATAAGGTCACCCAGAACGATGTCATCCTGTTCTATGGCTGGCAAACCCAAGCCGGCGGGGGAGACAGACAAGAAGCCTGCAGTATACATCTGAAGATCCAGGCGTGGGCATCTGCTCTGCTCGGTTCCTGGGAGCAGCCATGTTACTTTAGTGATGCCACCTCTGTGAATTTCTCCCCTTACGATGTACCTGACCTGTACTTAAACCTAAGTGCCCCGCCTTTCTTTGCGCTAGGGTCTTACTATGTAACCGTGGCTTGCCTGGAACTTTGTAGACCAGGCTGATCTTGGACTAGAGAGATCTGCATGCCTCTCCCTCACACGTGCTGAGACTAAAGGCATACAGCACCTTGCCCTTCTCTCGGAGTCCCTTCTGTATTATCCTGGGCTTTAGGGTACAGACTCCTTCTGTCACCTCCTTTCTTCTGACCCCTTCCTGACTCCATGTTGCATGGTCCCCCTCTTCTCTCACCAAATCCCTGTCCACACTGGCGCTTTAAAGCCCAGGTTCCTAGTGTCCGTCAGCAAACCAACCTCCCGCTTCAACCCCCATCTGAAGACCTTGCCGACCAGTGACTGCACTGCCTCTGAGGGTCTGGTTGGGGCCCCTCCCTTGGGGCTTAGTCTGTCATTAGACCTTGGACCCAGCGCTCTCCTCCCAACTGCCTGCCCAGCCCTGTCCCACCCCTCAAAGCCTGAGACACACGTGCTCTGGCTATCGTGCTCAGCAGCTTTTATGGCTAGCTTGAAGACTACCTAGAGACTCCAGTTCCCAGGTATCTGGTGGGATAGGCAGAGGTTTGGGGCTTCCTGGTCCCCGCAGACACACACCGAGCAGCCGCAGGAGGCTCTGTGGAGTTCAGAAGGAGCCTTTAGGGGCCTAGACTCTGCCCTCCACTCTAGTGTCAGGGGTGAGGACTCAGCCTGGCAGGACTCTCTGTACCGTACCGGCTCCCAGTTGAGCAGCGCAGGCACATCTGGATGTCTCCAGGCTCCCGTGTGATTGCTCTCTGATGCCCTCACCTGCTGCTCATCTGGAGTGGGGACCTAATTCCTCTCTCCTGGACACCCTGTGAGACAAACCGCTTCATGTTTTCATAACTTAAAAAAAAAAAAAAAACCAATAAAAAGTCAAGAGTAAAGCCACGTGGTTGTGGTGATGCGTGCCTTTATTAATCACCTCACATGAGAGACGGGGCGGAGTCTGTCTGTGAATTCACAGTGAGCCGAAATGAGCCACAGTGAGACGAGAAGGATGCTCTCACGTCAGCATTTGCTTTGTGTGCCGCACCCAGAACTGCTTTACTCCGAGATTAGATGGCTGCGTGCTAAGAAAGCTTGGTGCATCAAATTCGTTATTTGTAAATGCAACCCACGTATTTTTGTTTCATAGTTTATTTTACAAAAGATTCAAATATGTCTTCTTACATGTTTTTTAACTTCTGTGTTTTAAGGGTATTTGCTTTTTGAACACCTTTTTATCGACAAAGCTTCCATACAGGTAGTTGTACTATAGTACAAAGATACTATAGTGAGCCCTGAGAACGCACACACATCCCTTGTTTTCATTGATACAGCACTCTTCTGGAGTCAAACAGGATAGGAAAGCAAGGTGCAGCTATAGTAAACTTGCTTTTTGGAGCTCTAACCTTTATTCCTTCATAACTAAGAAACCCACTGTGAATTAACAGTATAACCAAACCAAAATCAAGAGTATTCTGGTCACTGGTACACCACTGCCTCTGATAAAGCGTCCTGGGAACTACCAGACACGGTAGCAGGGGCATTACTGTGGCAGAGCTGTAGGAGATAAAATATTTAGACTTCATGCTGTCTGCTCACCATTATTCTGTCTCTGTGCGTTATTACACTCTCACAGTCCCGAGATAAAAGGTACTCAATCTCATAGCACATCACAGGTTTCAGGAGCAGTACGCTTATAACATGAAGGATGGTGGCAAGGGACATTCCTGTGGGGATGGAAGGGACTGCCTGAAGCTACAGAGCAAACGATGATGGATTTAGAAGAGAAGAGAGGGCAATGGAGCAAGGGCACATCCTGAAAAATGACGCTAGGCTCATGCCAACGCTCTGAGGAGTCAGACCACAAAAGACCAGGGCAGGTGAGGTAGTTCTGGGTAAAGGCCCTTGCTGCCAGGCCTGAGCTCAACCCTTGGGGCCTACGTGATGGAAGGAAAGAACCAATCCCTGCAAGATGTCCTTTGACCTCCACACTATAAATAATTGTAAGACACCAACACAAAATTCCTCGATACCAGCCTTAGAAGTCTGGACTTGGTTCTGAGTGATGGGTCTGGGTCTGTGATTCTGATGCATGCAAGAGTCACTGGGCAGGAAGAATGATGACCAGAGAGTTAGACTCCTAAGATCGTGACTTAGAACTGCATTCTAAGAGATTGGTGAGTCTGGCACAGGCTGAGATAGTGCTGTCTATAGAAAGTGAGAATCCTGACTGTGGAAGGACTGAGCGGTGGCTTGGATGACAATGGCCCCCACAGGCTCACGTGTTTGGCTGCTTGAGCCCCAGTTGCTGTAACTGCTTGGGAAGGATTAGGAGGTGTGACCTTCCTGGAGGAGATGTGTCACTGAGGGTGGCTTTGACGTTTTAAAACCTCATGCCCTTCTAGTTGGCTCTCTCTGCCTCACGGTTATGGTCTCCATAGGAGGCCTCAGCTACTGCTCCAGCACTTGCCTGCCTCCCTACCGTGCTCCCACATGGAATACTCCCCTGAAGCTCTAAAAAAGCCCCCAGTAAACCTTTATCTTATAAATTCTCTTGGTCATGAGGGTCTCCTCGCAGCAACAGAAAAGTAATTAAGATAGAACTTGCATAAGTTCTGAAAACTCATAACTTTTAGGTTTGCAGGTCTCTCCTCTGACTTTGTGTTATTTTTCTTTAGTATTTGTAATTGTTTTTCATATTTTATTTACTGACATTTTGCGACTGATTTGTGACACACTGTGTGTATGTGTGTGCCTGTGTGTAGGTCAGAGGATAACTTCTAGCAGTTGGTTCTTTCCTTCAGCATGGGCTCCAGGAATTGAACTCAGAACATTAAGCTTGGAGGCAGACACCTTTACCCCTGAGCCATCTTGCTGGCCTCTTGTTTATGTATTGAAAAGTACCTTTGCTCAACAGTGTTTCTTGTCTCTCTATTTCTCTGCTATCTGTAGAGTTTTTGGCCTCTTGGACTTTGCCCTTTCTTTGAAAATTATTTCCTAACGTTCTGACTTATGAATAGTGTCTACATTTAATGATCTGTTGGCTCCACGATGACAGAATAAGTCACCAAATATCAATATCCACTAATACAGGGTTCTATGCCACTTGTCTTGGAGAATACCAACCTCACTGTTATCACAAGAGAATAATTCCATGTTAGAGATTTACTCTTGATGGTCAGAACTCACTACAGTTGGCTGACTGTATTCGAAGCTTTGATTACAACCTTTAGTGTGTAGACTTTGTTCTGAAGGTAAGAGTTACAACAGCTTCTAACTCTGTAGTACCTTAGATAAAGACATGTCCTAGAAATACAGTCTTGGAGACAGCTTGCCAAGAAGGTGGGAGCCATCAAAATGAGCATGTATTTAAAGTCACTATCAAGGTACCTGTTCAGAATGAAAAGGAAAATTTCTAGTAACTCTTCCCCTTTAGAAACTACTCTTATTTCAGTAAACTAAACAACTATAGGTCTTAGGGCTGCAGAGGTGGCTCACCAACTCTCTTCTAAAGGACTTGGGTTCAGTTCCCAAGTCACCTACATGGTAGCTAACAGCCAGCTAATAATTGTAACTTTACTTCTTGAGGCATATGTGTGGTATACTGACATACTGTAGGCAAAACACCCATACACATTTTTAAAAAATCTCATAAATAATAAATAAATATGCTGGATTTGCTTGAGGATTCTTTTTATGGGGTTCAAGAGTGGGGAGTTATCTATTAAGGGGGGGTAATCTGGGTGATTTTTACTTTGACTGACAGGCCATGCATCTATTTTTTTCTACCATTCCTGTCCCTTCCAATAATGTATTGGATTTTAATCATCTGCATGCCCAACTATGCATAGGTAGAAGTTGGTAAATAGTAGAATCTTTCTAAGTTTACTACAGAGCAGTTTAGCCCCAGTGGACATATACTCACAACCAGCCCACGTTAGACACTGTTCTTCCTACTGTGATACTTTGAAGATAACATGGACTAGAAACCATCTAAATTAAATTTACTAGGGGTAGAAGGAACTAATGTTATCGTCCGGTTATGGGAGTATGGCAGCTCTACGGCAGTGGCGGCTCGGGGGCATTATGGGAGTATGGCAGCCCGATGACAGTGGCGGCTCGGGGGCATTATGGGAGTATGGCAGCCCGATGACAGTGGCGGCTCGGGGGCATTATGGGAGTATGGCAGCCCGATGACAGTGGCGGCTCGGGGGCATTATGGGAGTATGGCAGCCCGATGACAGTGGCGGCTCGGGGGCATTCGGGGCTTGCTAGATGAGATGTGGGGGAGGGCTGTGTGAGAATACAGTATGTGCAGGTACAGAAATGAGGCTGCAACGTGCTTTACAAGAAGGTGGGCCTGCATGGCCCAAACCAATCGAGGAACCACATTAACCATCTCCAGTGCTTACCTGACTCATGAATACCCCGCAGCTCTGGCAAGTGTTCTTGTTATATAAGTAAATCAACGATGAGGTCCTCTGCAATGCTGGTCACTGAGAGTGAAAACCTCACATTTTCTCTTGTGACAGCAGTGAGGCTGTTATTCTCCAAGACAAGCAGCATAGAATGCGGTAGAATTTGATATTGATATTCAGTAATGTTTATTCTTTCACCATAGAGCCAAAAATCATTAGCATAGATATTATTCATAAACGCATGCCTTCCCCCTCCCCCCTTTCTGGTGAAATTTCCTTTAGTAAAGCTGCCATTCACAATGGGGAGGCTGGGATGAGAGACCCAACAGGGACCAGCAGAACAAAGGGAATTCTGACATTATGGACTTTAGAGGGGAGAGATCTTTGACCTTAGAGAGCAGGGGTCCCTGAGTTTAGCAGACGTGTGACAGTGCTACATAGAACGTAGAGCTGATCTTATTGTCCCACCCCCAACTCAGGGCTGGTGCGTGCTTATGGTGAGCAGCTTAGGGAAGACACCACACAGGGCCTGATGCATGTGAAACAATGAAGGAATGATAATGGTGTGATTCTTTTAACATTAAAAAAAAAGGTGGAGACCAACTCGAGGTGAAGGCTGCGGTGTCGGGTTACCGCTCTCCATCCTGCGCTGTGGGGAGTGGGGGGTCTCGGTTCTGGAAGGCTTGGGGTGTCCACCATGAGGAGGAGTGAGGTGTGAGCAGACAAGTCACTGTGCCTCCAGAAAACTCTAACTCACCTTCGGGGTAATGGGAGTTAACTGGGATTGCAGAGGAGCAGAGACTGCAGAGACCTGAGGCTGTAGAGAAGGATCTTCTGGATAGAATGATTGCGGAAGGAGAGGCTGGGGGAAGGCTTCTCAGAGGCATATCCATCGTCAGAAGGAACTGAGTACCCTGTGCAGTGAGTTACAAGTGAAGCCATTTCAGGAAGAAAAAGAAACAACCATCTTGCAACTAGAAAAAGATTTGTGGACTCAAGTAGAATTGATGAGAGAACAGAAAAAGGAGAGAAAGCAGGAACTGACGTTACTTCAAGAATAAGATCAAGAACTCCGTGCAGTTCTTTGTATGCGTACTGGTGATGTGGACAGCACCTTTGTCCCCACCTTAGAAGAGCTGAACCTATTCCGACAGCGTGTGGAAACACAGGAATCGAGGCATGAACAATCTGTCAACATGAAGAGACAAATCATATTGTGTGTTGTGGGAAAACCAGAACGTAGTAGGGGTCGTGAGGCTGGGGAAAACGGGCGGGCGGTGCCCATGTAGGGGAAAACCGGGCAGACGGGCCTTGCATAAGGCACTACACTGGGGTGGGGATGGCTGGCACCCGAGTACTTGTAGAGAGAGAGGCTGTCTGGCTAGCAGCGCGGTCTTTGCCCAGAAGGCGGGGACGGCCCGGGGTAACTGTTGAGGAAGCCTGGCTGGGAAGAAGCTTGGGTACTTCCTGTGGCTGGAAACACTGTTTCATGCCCACAGTTCATAGTTTCATTATAGAGAAATAGGGAAAGAAAAGAGAGAAGTAAAAAGAGAAAGAAAAGATAGAGATAAGAGATAGCCATGACCACGTGGAAAGAAAAGAAAGGGGAAAGGGGAAACAGGGGGACAAGGGCAAGAGAGAGAAGCAACAGAGAGGAGGGGCAAGAAGCCTCCTTTTATAGTGGGCTGTGGGGCGGGGGTGTGTGTGTAGGTGTGTGTGTGGGGTGTGTGTGTGTGTGTGGGGGGGGTCCTGGCTGTTGCCAGGTGACTGTGGGGCAGGGAAAGCCTGGCTGTAACCAGGTGACTGTGGGATAGAGTCCAGCCAGAACTATGGCCACAGGGTTATGGAGTTGAGGAGTCAGGGGTCTGGGAGCATGGCTCACTGGCTCCATCCCTTGTAGAATGTTCTACTGGGTTTCTGGAGTAGGCCTTGCTCAGCCAGGCCACAGACAGCCTTACACTGTCCCACAGTGTATGGAAGAATTAGAACACACTCCGGATACAAGCTTGGAAAGAGATGTGGAGTGTGAAGATGAAAGTGCCTTCTGTTTATCACTGGAGAATATTTCAACATTACAGAAGTTGCTGAACCAGATGGAAATAAAAAATTACAAAACAAAGCGGAATGTGAGGGGCTCTGTGCTCAAACCCGAGAGCTCTGGGATAGGCCACAAATACCTGAAGAGAGAACCTGGGCTGCAGTTCTGACTGGGTCAAAAACCAAAATCAGGACTGCGCTGAAATTGAAGTGGACTGGTTAGAACTGAAAAGGCCAAGCATAAAGCAAGTGCTTGAGACAACCGAGCGGAGCTGGCTCAGCTCTGAGGCCAGGGTGCTACAGCCGGGAGCAGAGGCGGGCGTGGCCCTTACTATTCTGCCGACTACGCAGAAAACCTGCTCCATCTTCAGGACACCGAGATTACATGGTTAGGAAACTCCTACGACAGTCGAGGAACTGAGTGAAGGTGTCCAGCGCTGGGGAGAGAAACTTAGAATTTGAGAGAAAAGCTTCGGATCCAAGTCGGTTTACAAACCGAGGGGGAAGAAAGGAAGGAGCAAAGCTCTAGAACACACTCCCTAAGCTGGAAGGAGCTGAAATCAGGACAGAACAACGGGAACAGGAGCACGAACAGCACTTGTGGTGAACGGGCAGAAGCTCATGGAGTGCGGTACAGAACAGCGGATGGAGAAAGAGCGAGCCAAACCGGAGGGAACTAGAGAACGAGACACGGCCAGAGAGAGATGCTGTATGATCCCCGGACACGGAGCAAAAGACCAAGACCAGGACGGTCTCCCAACAAGTCTGGCAAAGTACACAAGCGAGAACGTTCAAGGCTTTCAGACCTGATGTTACTTCTCGAATCCTCACTTCAACCAACACGCAGTCCCGAGAATCCTGGTCGGGTGAGGCAGCTGTGCCTCGATTGTGCTGACACGTATGCGTACACAAGGAGTGGCTTCATCAGTTCAGATGTCTGAAACTGCCTCAGGCAGGTTCTGTTAACTGCACCTTAGACATGAGCACAGCACATGGGAAACCTTCCTGGGCGTGGAGAGGCCACAAAGACTTGGTTTTGAGTCGAGAGACCTTAAAGGCTAGTTATGATAGTTAAGTACAAGTTTTAACACCTGATAGCTAATTTTTTTCTCTACCCCATAATTCTACTTAAACAATGATCAAGGGTTTGTCTTATTTCAATACTGTATTGGAAAATGAAAAAATGATTGTGCCCAGCTTTGGAGTACAGGGGTACAAGACATGAAGTAATTCTGGCTTGTAGACTTGAAATTAACATATATATATATATATATATATATATATATATATATATATATATTGTTTGTTGTTGTTGTTGATGGATATTCAATTAATGCTGCGGCTGTGGAAGCGTTACTCTTACCCAGAGGCCTGTACCCGCCAGCACTATCCCAGTGAGGATTCCTTGGGTTCCAGTACCTGAAATGGCCTGGCCCAGAAGAGTAGCAGTTGTTTCTGTGGTGCAGTCTCCTGAGGTGCTTGTCTGGCCTCTTCAGTTTTTTCCAGTCTCCCATCCCTGTGCTCCTTAGCCCTAGTCTAGTCCCTGTACATGACAGGCAAACAGAGAGGCTGTCTGGGTGGGTTGGGCCATTCCTGTCACAGACTCAGCAACTTTGCATATCTACAAGTTATCAGTGTTATCGGTCCACAGTGAGGCTTTCCTTGCCTACCCAAATCATCACTACTCTCCCCCAAAGCACCATCATTTATTCTGTCTGTCTGTGCCAGTTCTGCCAACACATTAAATGATTCTTTAAAACGTAAAAAAAAGGAAAAACAAAAAAAGGTGTGTGTGTGTGTGGGTGAGGGTGGGGGTGGGGGAGGAGGGATGGGAGGGTAGAGACCTGGAGGCGGAGCAACAGGCTGCAGTCGATTGCCGTTGGTGCTGAGAGCTGAACACTGCTCCTTTCAGAGCACTGCACGCTCGGACCACTGACCCACCTCTCCAGTACCCCCGCTTTACTTTATAGGAATGAATTCAAGACATCAAAACCAGATGTTCCACCTTACATAGAATATTTTCTACAAGTGGTTCCCAGTTTCAAAATTGAAAGATTAAAAAATACTTCCGGGTGGTGGAGAGATGGCTCGGTGGTTAAGAGCGAGCACTGCTTACTTAGAGGGCCTCAGCTGGATCCTTGGCACCCCCATCAGGCCAAACACCTGTAACTCCAGCTCCAGGGGGACTTCGAGGCATCCAAGTTACGGGCAATTCTGCTCATGCCTAATTTTGTAAGTAAAGCAGTTACTGGCAAGGAGAGAAGCAGGCCCTTCGTCAAGGTTAATTTCGACAGGTCTCACTACACACGTTAGAGGACAGGGATGATTCTGCTGTACTGGGTCTTGCAGAGATGCCCTGTCTTTCTTCCTACAGTGCTGTCCTCACTAGAGCTGGGAAGGCAAAGCCAGTGTGCACGCTGAGAGCTAAACTGAAGAGACCTCCGCCCTCCTCGTTTTCTAGCTTCTTCCCCTTCTGCCATCATTTCTAAGTTACAGCCCCCCCCCACCCACCCAATTGCGGGGCCACTCTCCACAGGCACCTCAGGCAGCTTGGTAAGAATTCCTTGACCCAAATCTAGGGCTGAGCCAGCATTTTACCTAAGCATAAAATCAAAATGATTTAAAAGTAAGTAATGCAATCTTTTTTCAAAGACATGCACATGTCCTTGGAGAAGCTTTAAGAAAAATTGGAGTTTCTAAGCTTATGAATAGTTTATTACATTTCAACAACTGTATCGTGAATCAATAAAACAAAAGCTAAGGACAATGAGCTCAAGTTATTGATTCTTAAGTTTCAAAATAGAACAGCAGGAAAGATAAAAAAAGGGATTTCAGGGTGTCTAAGCCATAGGAATCGAAAGCGTCCAAACACAGACTAAGAAGGTCTGGGACACCAGGACACTCTGGGAGCCCCGCAGACATCTAGTTTTGGTAATTTATTCTTCACTTTTAAAAATATCTTAAAATTTTAATATTTATTTATTTAGTTTTGTTTTTTTCAAGATGATCTCACATGTAAGCTCTGCCAATCCTAGAACTCACACTGTGGCCCAGGCTGCCCTGGAACTCACAGAGATCCTCCAGCCTCTGCCTCTCAAGTGCTAGAATTAAAGGCATGTGTATCACCACGCCCAGCATAAATATTTAACTTTTAGGTTTGGTTTTTGGAGACAAGAGTTTCTCTGTGTAGTCCTGGCTGTCCCAGAGCTCGATACATACACCAGGCTGGCCTCCACCTCACAGAAATCTGCTTGCCTCTGCCCCCTGAGCACTGGACCTGGTCGTTTTATGCAGGAAGCGGTGTGGAACGGAAGTTTTCAGAACTCTATGAGGTGCGTGTACGGCCCGTTGGTGTCCAGCGTTAGCACTTGCCTGTTCCCGTACGTGCCGTGCGCCACCGCGACCCCGGCTTCGACACACTTGCTGTTGTTGGCCACGGCTTTTTCGCACAGACTCACAAACTGGGAGTACAGTTCTAAGCCCTCCTCCTTTCCAGAGTTAGAGTGGTACTGCATGCTCCGCCCTTTCACCCTGCCCCCCAGGGTGGCTTGCGGGATGATCAGAACGTCGCCAGGCAGGTCGAGGACCGAGACGTGCTTGCCGGTGTCCGTTTCACTCAACTTCACATTTAACAGCGTATTAACTGGGTACAGAAAAGAGGCAAACATTTGGAAGTGAAAAACAAACATGAAGAAAGCCATCAATCCTTTACACGGTTATCAAGTTTCCTATTCAAAACCTAGTCTTCCAACCCAGTCTGTAGACGTTAAAAAGGGCTTCACTGAACAACACAGCCTAAGAACAAAAATTACAGAACATTCTGAATGCTATACAGAAAATACCAAGGTGCTTCAATCTGACCCGGCAGCCAGGCTGACCTACACAAAGTTCACCCCAGAAGACCTACATTCAAGAAGCCGCAGACTGAACCTGTCGCCTTTGGGACGCATGGATGTTTGTTTCTCGGCTCCTTTCACTTCCTAAACAAACCCACTGGCTCAGTTTCATTATAAACCAGTGATTGCAATTTCACAATTTAAGGCAATATTAACATGGACTAACACTTTATAAATAAGGCCTAATGGGAAAACGTAAAGGTGAAAATTCATTATTAGAGATGAGAAAGTAAACAAAAGAAAGACACTGTCAGCTTCTATGTATATGAAAATGTATGTGTATATGAATAAGTATATGTAGATATGTATGTGCATATGTAAATAGGAGGCTGGAGAGAAGACTTGGATATCAAAAATACTGACTGCTCTTCCAGAGGTGGAGATTTGGTTCCCAGCATTCACATGACAGCTAACCACTGTCTCTGCCTCCAGTACCAGAGGATCTGATGCCCTCTTACCGCCTCTGCAGGCAACATCTGCACATGGTACACAGACGGGCAAAACAGCCATACACATAAATACAAACGAAATATCACTCCTCTCAAATCCAAAACAAAAACCCATGGTGATACTTTTATAAGCATAATAAACCGTTTATCCAAACTACCACAAACACCTATGTGTACCTAGAAGCCTAAACTATTTCAACATTAACCATTTCGAAGTATAAGCCAAGATGCCTATATCTACACTTAGGTTCCCACTCGCTCTACAAAGGTAAAAATGAATTCTTATGAGCAGAGCAAGTAGGGAAGGAATTGTATAAACTTTATAATCTCAGTACGGCAGGCTGAGGCACAGACCCCTGTGAGCTCCAGCCCAGCCAGGGCTACACAGACTTTTCTTTTTAAATTTAAATTTCTAGTTGGGTTGACTGCAGTTACTGCATGCCCTGCAGTAAGCACCAGTAAGGACTTGGTATGATTACCTACTCCACAAGCCATGCACTTAACCTGGTGAGAATCGGCTGGTCCCTAACCTATGCTACAAGCCCCATTGCTTTTCATTAACTAACACCTTTGTAATTCTCTGCTGTGAACAGGTATCATCAGCCAGCAGCCCCGACGACTAATCTCAGGGAACAGGAAGTCTCCTGAACACTTCATTCCCACAGTAATCACTATGTAGCTACCCAGGCCTCAGACTCCTAAATTAGCAATCCTGGATTACTGGCAATGAGCAGTAATACCATTTCATAGTCTTTCATATACCTCCCTCTACTGGCTGTAATTGAGAATTCACCTATGTATATGTAGAAGCAAAAGCAGTACAAAGAGAAATAGAAGCAAGTTGAATTGAAATGAGACAATAATTAATAGAGTGGTAGAAACTTAAAAGATTGTAAGGCAGGTTATTAATCAAATACTTCCAATAACACAGACATGAAATCAAGCTGTGACAGATCCCTGATCTCAGTACAATTATACTTAAGATGAACTGAGGAAGATTCTACACATTTTTATTTTAGCTATAATATTTCAGGCTTCATGGACATAACTGGTTATACTCCCAATGTCCATAAGGCTTGTCTAGAAAGGTCTGAACCCAGGAGCAAGTATGAGGCAGGCTTTAAGAGAACCTCCTCACACCGGCTCAGTATGGAACGGACGGACGTACAAACTACCCGCTCAACAATAAACAGTTATTTTGCTTGTGCCTCAGCCTGCTGAATGTGATCCTTAGCCACACAGTCCTTTCCTGAGAGTGACAAACTTGTTAAACTAGT
This sequence comes from Apodemus agrarius, assembly GCA_964023405.1. Taxonomy (NCBI): domain Eukaryota; kingdom Metazoa; phylum Chordata; class Mammalia; order Rodentia; family Muridae; genus Apodemus; species Apodemus agrarius. The sequence goes on along the minus strand of OZ030011.1, from coordinate 71,797,816 downwards.
CATTAAAAGACTTAAGGGAGCGTCCTCTGTTTTCATTCACCACAGTCTTACACAAGTGTTCAGAGTGACCTCATAAGGAAAAAGACAGAAGCACACAGGTTTAGTTACTAAGAAACAAAATGCAGGTTGGGGTTCATGGTTTATTTTACCTCACTCTGATCAAGATAGTAAGATCATGATACAGCTTTGCAAAGTCAATCTTGGTTTTTTTGAGACAGGGTTTCTCTGTGTATCCCTGACTTACGGTGTAGACCAGGCTGACCTCAGATTCAGAGATCCACCTGCCTCTGCCTCTCTAGGGTTGGGATTAAAGGCACGGGCCACCACTTCCTGGCTACAAAGGACCAACATTTTATTTTTGTACTTGAAGACACTTATTACATTCTTGTGGACAGCAAAGATGACCAGGGTAAAATACTAACTTAGGAAAACAAGCAGAGTGTATAACACCTCAACATCAGGATCTCACAAACACCCTCCCTAACAGAAGGAGCTTTATTTCATTTTCTTAAGCCTTCAAAGACTCCTTATTATCCTTTTAGATTCAAATTTCCAACTATTGGTTACTAGATTTCTATTATTTCTTATAATGCAGTCCTTTCTTAAGTATTGATTTCATGCTTTGACAAAGTTGTCAGGAAAGTTTGAAATATATTTAAGCTTTTCCTCTATTAGTTGACTTTTGGCTAAGGTGTCATCCATGGGTTATCTGCCCACGAGTTTTACTTTCATTCTTCCTCTTGGCTAGGCTAATTTCTGTGAGCTCTGACTATATCCATCTGCACTGCTTTTCTTGTGACATGTCTTGCTTTCTTGTCTAGGCTGGTCTCCAATCCTAGGATCAAGGGATTTTCTCGTCTCAGCCTCATGAGTAGCTGGAACTACAGGTACATGCTACTGTGATCAGCTTAAACTCCTTACTGATCTAACTAGTATGTGCTATATTTTACTAATGAGGAGCACGCAAACAACTGCCAAGCTTAGGAATAGTCCCATTATTTTAGATTTTTGTCCTGAGCACAATTTTTGAACCAAATACTACCTTTTAACTGTGATGATTCAGTAGGTCTGAACCTATGGAATTATCTATCCTAAGGAACGAGCAGGGCCATGGACTGCATACGGTCCTGGAAAGCTGTAACAGGTTAGTTATTGTTCTGTGATCCTCGAGCATTTACTGTTTCCTCTGTCCTCAGAGGATGTATGGCTTTATGGGTTTATTTTACCTAATTTTGGGTATTAACACTAATTTTAGTTCAGGAACTAGGAGAACTATATTTATATTTCTGTACAAAAATCTATACAAATGGTTGCTATAAATTCTCTATCAATGATATAAGCCTGAACTGTCCAGATCTGATTGGATACACATTCTGTAATACGTTGTCCTCTACTGCCCATTAGAGGTGCTCTTATCTGATGAGGAGAGGGAAGGGACCACAGTGGTGGGAGAGGAACAAGAAAGGGTAACAGGAAGTAAAGAAGGCCAAGTTCATGATAAACGTCTATAAAACCTATCATTTTGTAAAATGCGAGCGCGAGCGCGCGCGCGCGCACACACACACACACACACACACACACACACAGTGAGATAAAGAAAGCAATGCAATGTCTGCTTGTATCTCCATGGCCATTTTACCCTCACAACCTTCTGTACTCTGGGCAGAACTGAGCTATACACATGGGATTATGCGTCTTATCTTCTAAAGCAGTCTACAAGCCATTTGCAATACTGTGATGTTTTAGAAGAGTTCTGTCATATGCACATCCTTTAAAATCTACAATAAGCAGTATTATTAATACACTAACACAGTTTAGGATCATGCTTCTTGGGGCTGCACAGAGACGCTTCAGCAGTTAAGAGCTGCTGCTGCTTTTCCAGGGGACCTAGGTTCAATTCCCAGTGGCCACAGGGCAGCTCACAACTCTCTGTAACTTTGGTTCCAAGGGATCTTATGTCCTCTTCTGGCCTTTGAGGGCATCTAGCATGTATGTGGTAAACAGACATACATGTAGGCAAAACACCAATACACAATGAAAAAGAAAAGAAAGAATAACCCAACCGCCCACCCCATGTTCCTTGAGCTGGGTCTGCAGTCCAATTACTCCAAGTGTAGCATAAAGACTGCACACTTAATACCGTTCTGGGTCGCAGAAGGAACCGAAGGTCAACTGTGTTCAAGGCTTTGACTTAAGATTTTTTTTTAAATCAAAAATTTATTAGTTTATAAAGAATTAGGTCTTATTACAGCATTTTTTTTTTTTTAATTTGAAGTGTTTTTGTTTGGATGTTAGTTGCTAAAAAGGGCTTAGGATACAGTGCAGTGGGGGAGCACTTTCCCATCATGCTCTAGGCCCCGGCTTCAATGGGTAGCACTATAGCAAAACAAAGAGGAAAAAGTAAAAATAAAATAAAGTATGCTTCTTAGATGAGGTTGTAGGTCACTGTAGAGCACTTACTTAACATGTACAAATTCAACCCCAAGGCCTTAAAAACAAATCAGAATCCCACTGAAACCATCACAGCGTGGTTTTTGTATATTTTGGTTCATTTGCTCACGAGTGGTTCTATCTTTGTTCCTTTATCCATCCTACATCAGTGTTGTACTGAATTTCAGTACAACATTCTCATGCCTCTTTTACTGTGAGAGGAGAAACAACACATACCCATTTTGGGAAGAAGTTCTGTGTCAGCTCCCTTGAAGAAACATACATAGATCACCAATCCTCTTCGAATCTGTGAGAAATTACCACAGGAATCTCAGATTAGGAAGGAGTCTACAGAAAAGTCAGCTGAATGAGAAACATTTCAGGGTCTATAAGCACGTGGGTTAAAAGCCAAGGGAATGGAATAAGGAGAGTCTTGAATTCTAAGTAAATTATGAGGAACAAAACAATCTTTGCCAAGCCTTAATCACCACACTTATTTTGAAGATTACAATACAGTCAAGAGCAGTGAAGATTAGAAACTGCACCTTCATTTATTTCTACTGAGTCAGCAGGGCTTTCAAATAGCCTTGCCCTCATCCTGCCAGACAGAAAGAGTTACAGGCTGATTTATTCAACATCAAATGCTTCTCCTTTTACTACATGGGGCTAATGAATAAGCAACAGTGTTATTGGTGCCTTCTGATGTTACTTTTTATTTTCCCCTAAGTCATTTATTTAAAGAGAGTGGTATTTTTTTTTTTTTTTTTTTTTTTTTTTTTTTTTTTGGTTTTTCGAGACAGGGTTTCTCTGTGTAGCCCTGGCTGTCCTGGAACTCACTCTGTAGTTCTGGCTGGCCTTGAACTCAGAAATCCGCCTGCCTCTGCCGCCCAAGTGCTGGGATTAAAGGTTTGTGCCACCACGCCCGGCTCCATATAGGGTCTTATCCTATGTTTACAAGCTCCAGAAACTGTTCAATTGCTTTTTCTATTATCGTGGTCAATGCCTTAAGTAAACTCAATGATTAGGTTTTGAAAATTACACTCATGATAAGTTTTATAGGAGAAGGTTGGTTGTTATCAGGAGTATACATTTACTTACATAATGACTTAATATCTGTTTACTAGTTCCTATAAGACAGACTACAAGAAAATAAACAAGTGATAAATGACTTTGTTGCTACCACTGAAGGAATCGATTCTATGTTAATCTCCTAGACTCACTCGATTCAGAAGCCATTGCAAAGATTAAACAAGTTAATAATTGCAAACTACTTAAAACAAACGCTGAGTTCATGAGACACAGGTGTTTATCACATACTATTAAAAAAATAGATGGAAAAGCCGACACAGTTTATTTCATGATTTCATTTCCAAAGCATTTTGCATGCTTTATACATTTTTGGGACTCAAATTAAGTGTTAGCAGCATTAACATTCAACTACATCTTTCTGGTACTAATGTTTTTCTGTGTAAATATAGTTCTGCACTCATATTTGAATTACCTGGAAAAAGATTTTAGTTTAACTATGTGCGCTTGTGTGTCTGTGTACAATGGCAGGTGTCTGTCATGCTTAGAGGAGGTCATCAGATCCCATGGAGCTGGAGTTACAGGTGGTTGGAGCAGCCCTGCATTGCAGGATAATGGATGTAAGTATCTACTGGAGGTGAGAGTTCCCAAATCTTCTGAGAACCGTCCAGCGAGGTGGCTTGCGCTGTTACCTTAACACTCTTAATACTTAAGATACTAAGGCAGAAAGATCATCCGCAGGCTGAGGGCTATAGAGAGAACCAGTCGGGCACAGGCCACCACCAGAAGCAAGTCCAAAGAGACAGCTAGGCAGACCACTAGGGTAGGCAGACGGAAAGGGACAAGCTCTTCATCCCATGAGGAATGACAGGAAGACCGGCACGGTTCCGCGGATAGGGCCGGGCGTTACCTCCACCCACTGTGCCGCAGCGTCTCCTTCGGCCGGGCGTACTTGTAGGCGAGCGTGCAGGCACTGCTGCAGGAGCGCACGAGCCTGTGTCTCACGACCACCGTCCGCCATGGCGCGGGTCCGCGCTGCGCATGCTCGGGTCGGCTCCGCCCATGGTTCGTGGCTCCACCCCAAGAGGGCGGGGCCTCTGCCTGGCTCACCGGAGTCCCGGATGTGGAGTTGACAGACAGACAGACAGACAGACAGACAGACAGACAGACACACACACACACACACACACACACACACACACACACACACACACACACACACACACACACACACACACCCTTACCCCCCCCCCACTCCCCGCTCTGAAGCCCTCAGAGGGTTTTTATTTAGAGATCTCCTTCTCTTTCTTCCTCCCTCCTTCTTTAATCTAATCCCATCCTCTCGAATACATTGTTTTTATTTTGCTTTTGGAGGTAGGGTCTCCTAGAGCCGGTGTTGGTCACCTTGAACTGCCTCCTTCTCCCAATTGCAGGAATTACAGGTGTGCCCGCCCACAGCCCCACCCCCACACCATCCAGCTCTGCTACCTGCTTGATATCTTTTGAAGAAACATTTTTCACTTTAGAAAGCTTAGGTTTCCAGATCTTGGAAAGAATGTAAATCAGAGTTAAATTAATTCTATGTTCATTATAAAGACATAGCATGAAATCAATTGATCTCAAAGGAATTGATAGTTTCAGAGAGGGAACTAAAACAGGTTTTTAACCTTTTGGGTGGGGGACGGATGTATCTATCACAGGGAGCAGCTAAGACTATTGGAAAACACAGAGATTTACATTTTGATTCATAACAGTAGCAAAATTATAGTTATAAAGTAGCAACGAAAATCATTTTATGATTGGGGGGGAGGAGTCATGACAACCCGAGGAGCTGTATTAAAGGGTTGCAGCTTGCAATATTAGGAAGGTTGAGAACCACTGAAGTAAAAGTTATAAATCTTTCAAAATATATCTTGCCCACTGTCTTTTACTGCTGTGAACAGACACCATGACCAAGACAAGTCTTATAAGGGACAACATTTAATTGGGGCTGGCTTACAGGTTCAGAGGTTCGGTCCAGTATCATCAAGGTGGGAGTATGGCAGCATCTAGGCAGACGTGTTGCAGGCAGAGCTGAGAGTTCTCTCTCTTCATCCGAAGGCTGCTAGTAGAAGACTGGCTTCCAGGCAGCTAGGATGAGGGTCTTAAGCCCATGCCCAGAGTGACACACCTACTCCAACAAGGCCACACCTTCTAATAGTGCTACTCCCTGGGCTAAGCATATACAAACCATCATACCCACTCAAAGCAGTGCTGTCTCCTATATCAGAAATGCTACAAATCATTCTGATTTCATGCTTGTGGAAGGGTGTTTATAAGCCATGTGAATGCATGGGGGAGGGGGGAAACCAATTCTTTTTTATTATTTTCACTTTTCATTTTCACACATTTTAATTCAAATATAATTACATCACTTTCTTCCCTCAGCCCCTCCCAAATCTCTTCCCCCAACTTCTTTTATTTTCCCTCACTTACATGAATAAATTTTCTTCAATTATTATAGTTACATTATGTATGTGCAAATATATGAATACTACCTGTTGAGTTTGTTTTTGTTGTGTGTATATTATGGTTTCAGAGCTGATCCCTTTGTATTAGGTGACCAGTTAGGGGGCTCATTCACAGGAGAAGTTAATTCTCTTTCAGTACAGTCATTAGCTGCCTGTAGTTCTTTGTGTAGGGGTGGAATCTATTGAGATGACCTATTTATGCGCCCATTTCTATGAGAGGTTGCTTCACAGTACACATCCTGGCATTCTGACCCTTCCAATCTTTTTGCTTCCTTTTCTAAGATGTTCCTTGAGCCATAGATGCAATGTAGATGTAGATGTAGATGTAGCTATTGGAACCCGGCTTCCCATAATCCTTTGATCTCTAAATTGTGTCCAGTTGTGGTGCTCTGTGACAATTCTTGATTCTCATTGGCTGTAAAGAGAGCCTTCCATGATGAGTGGTGGTAGTTACACTTACTAGTGGATATAAGGATACAATTCAGAATGTGATTAGAAATTATGTTGCTCTAGCACAGTTATGGTATGTAGTAGATTCTCTTCTAAGACCCATGACTTCACTGCCTCTGAGGAATTTGGCTAGATACGAGTAGCAGGAATGATTTCCTTCTTGTCCAGTGGGCTTTAAGTCCAATTAGACAACTGTTGGTTACAGCTGACTTGGGAGTGGCATTTACTGACCCTTTATGGATAATGTGCCTTGATCATAGTATCACTGCTGGGCGGGGCTGTCAATTGCTTCCTTCCTTTGGCGGCTTGCATAGCGTTGTCTGGTAGCATGGAAGCTAGCCACGGAAAGGAGGCTTTCAAGTTAGATTCAGCTTGAATAGCCCGAGTCCTGGGTGTTAAGTGTAAGGTGTCTTCAGCAAGAGACTTTCCTTCAGCCTCTGAGAGGTATCCAGGGCAACAACAATAGTTTATGTTGTTTTGGCATTCCTGGACTACTGTGATTTCATTAGTTTACATTTACCTAAAATTATACACAATAAGTGTAACTGTATTTATACATATGCACATATGTAATATACATATACATGTATCTATATTTAATTTCTATCTCTATATCTTAAAAGAAGTTATGCCACTTGTGCTGACAGTGCTTCAGACAAGAACCACAGACTCATCAACCCCTCAGCAGCAGGCAGGAGAAATCTCCTTTTGAACGGAGGAGAGCATTTCTTTAGAAAAATATCCTTGGTAGGAATATTCTTATCTCAGAGTGTGCTTGCTCGCCAGGAACTGAACTTGATACTTATGCAGTCCTAGAACATTTTCTGATGTACACAATGACATCGAATTCTGTGGTCCAGTTTTCTTTAAGCACTTATTAGAATGTAAATAAAAGTAAACAGGGCCTGGTTTTCTTTCCCACGAAATCTATTCCGTGAAAGCGCATAGGATTAGCATTTATTTCTCACAGACACGGAGGGTTTAGCGGGGGAAATAATAGTGTTACCCTGATTGCATTACTCAGGTCATTGATTTGGGCCCAGTTGGCACAATATATTCGTGTCTGTTGTTTTAGAAGATGACATCACTGACGGCGTCGCTGTCCATACAAAGTAGTGTGACTGGAGAAAATAACCCATGCATAATCAGCAGTCCTTTGTATACAAACTGACGCTGTTTGCTGCCTGGTTATTTTGCAGCCTCCCTAACACTTTTAATAAAAGGAAAATGAGAAATCTCACATTATCTCTGATGGCTGCGGTACAGGGGCTCCCGCACTGGTTGTCTTTTGTGTAGAATTCGTAAGTTGGAGTGTTCGTGCCTGCACCTGTATGTCACTGTAACTATTGAGTCTGTACTCTGACATTCAGATTCCAATTTTACAAATCAAAAGGAACATTGCTATAGAGACCCAAGCCGTGACTCAGAGTAAGTGAAGACTTTGGTATTTATTCGTATGCGAGTACCGGAGATACGAGGAATTATTGCCAATAGGATGTATAGTTCCCAGGGTTCTTTGTGCAACAAGGAGCAACAGGAAGCCATTTCTGTGATTAGATATTGTTTGCTTGTTAATGGTTAGTGTCTCACCAGTTATTTTTAACTTTGCCATTGGGTGAAAATCCCTTAGGCTGAGAATGTTAGTTAAAAAAAAAAAAAAATCTGTTTTACCTACTCTTTTCTTCTGCCTGCAGAGGGCAGAGTAGACATTAAAGAAAGCACTTTCTGTGTTTTCTAAAAACTGTTCCCACAAAGAATTCATGGAAGTAGGGCATGCAGGTGATAGGATAACAAATTTTGAATAAAGCAATAAAGAGTAAAGAAAATTAAATCGCATTAAGAAGTTACACTACGGGGCTGGAGAGATGGCTCAGTGGTTAAGAGCACTGACTGCTCTTACAAGGGTCCTGAGTTCAAATCCCAGCAAACACATGGCGGCTCACAACCAATCGTAATGATATCTGACACTCTCTTCTGGTGTGTCTGAAGACAGATACAGTGAACTTATATATAATAATATAAAATAAATCTTGGGACTGAAGCGAGCAGGGTCGGAGCAAACAGAGGTCCTGAGTTCAATTCCCAGGAATCACATGAAGACTCACAACCATCTGTACAGCTACAGGATACTCATATATATGAAATAAATAAATAAATCTTAAAAGAAAAGAAAGAAAATTACACAAGAGTACATTTACTAGTTAAGATGGTAGTTTTTGACTGGAATTTTGATATTGTACATAGGGACACTTTGTTTTTTGAGACAAGGTCTCATATACTAGGCTGACCTCAACTCACTATGTACCAGAGGATAACCCTGAACTCTTGATCGTGTTCCTGATCCTCCTGCCTCCACCTCCTGAGGGTTGGGATCACAGGTGTGCCTGACCACTCCTGACTTATGTGGTGCCTTGGGACTGACCCAGGGCCCCGGGCAAGCTGGACAAGTGCTCTGCCAGCCAAACTCCATCCCAGCCCGTCATTTTAATTTTCAAAAGTCAAACAGTCATGTACCTCCCATTGCCAAGGTGAAGCAGGTTGGACAGTTTACTTCAGAGCTAAAGGGAAAATAAAGCATCAGGTCAGCTTTAGAGGAAGATTGTGATACAATAGATGCGGTCTGCTTTTCCTTGTGAATAGGTAAGAAGTTACTTTTGGGTGCTTGAGAGATTGGTGGTAAAGAACACTTGCTACTCTAGGGAGGACCCAGGCTTGTTTATGAGCACCTCATGGTGGCTTACAATCATCGGTAACTTCAATTCCAGGGGATCTAATGACCTCTTTTCGTCTCCTTAAGCACAGTATACATTTAGTGTATGTATGTACATTCAGGCAAACACACACACACATACATTACATACACACACACATACATACACATACACACACATACACACATATACACACCACACACACACATATATATTATATATATATATATACACATACATACATACATACATACATATGTATGGGCAAGAATGTTTTTGCCCATATATGTCAAGAATTATTTTCAAATAATTTTTATTAAAAGGGGCCATATAGATAATAAGTCAGTTGCGTGTGAATTCTATATCCCCTGTGATGGCGTAATAATTGTTGGAGACTTGTTTTCAGTTGCTTAATTCGTTTAGTTTGGTCATCCCACATTCTACCATCCAAAAGTTAGTTCACAAGCATGAGTCGCCTGGGAACCCACTTCTAAAAGATCTTGTGTGGTTGACACCAAACTTCCTGATCCTGAAGAGGGAAAGATGTGGACAGAAAACAGAATCTGCTTCTGGGTGCTCAGGGTAGCTGAGTTTTTCCAGAGATTTATTTCCAAGGCGAGCTTCTTACCTGCAGCGTCACCGAGGGCTGTGCTGATAAGGAGTGCAGCTGGAAAGGGCCCCCTGTTTTACAGAAAGCAGACGGGCTCTGCCCGTCCATGTCAAAGCCTAGAGAAGTTTTCTTTATCAGAGCTTAGGAAGATGATTTGGATATGAGAAATTGGTTCATGTGAACTAAAATGCATAGTCCACTGGAGTAGAATCAGAATTCTAATGTAGTTGTGAATAATGAGGTGTACTTCCATGACAGGGAGTGGAAAATCTCCCATAGGGCGTGAGATTGGCACGTCTCACCCTCCAGATGCAGGATACGGGAGCACGCTCCTGACTGTCTCTATTAGCTCGCTGTATGAAGTACTCAAAGCCCCGTGCAATGACACAGATGTTAGCGTGGTGCTTGTCGGATGAAGAATCAGAACAGAGGAGGGAGAAAAAACTGTATTTCTACAGTGGACACTTAAATATGGTGCTAAGTACTGACAATGGAAAACAAGAAATCTACTGAGTCACATCCTTACAGAGAATGATGTAACAGATTGTTCAGGGCAATTTCTTAAATTGTCACTTGATTTAAAAAAAAAGTGTATGCCAGGCGGTGGTGGCACACGCCTGTAATCCCAGCACTTGGGAGGCAGAGGCAGGCAGATTTCTGAGTTCGAGGCCAGCCTGGTCTACAGAGTGAGTTCCAGGACAGCCAGGGCTATACAGAGAAACCCTGTCTCGAAAAACAAAAACAAAAACAAAAGCCAAACAAAAAAAAGTGTGTCAACACAACTCCCAAATGAAAATGACTCCTCAAAGACAATGCAGCTCCAGTATGCTCACCGGACATGTGCGCTCTGCTGAAGAGTCACCTGTGGCCTTGGTTTACTTCACGGGATCCTAAGAAATGCTCGAGAAGTGTTGAATAACAGGATAACTCCAGGGCTAGGAGACGTAGAGTAGGGCATTCTGTATTATTGACCAGAGATGCTGTTATTTAGAGATCAAAAAAGCAAATGGCGAGGCTACTTTTTCTTCTTTTCTTGTTCTTTTAAAAAATGTGCATGAGTGTTTTGCCTGCCTGTGCACCTTGTGCACGTTGGTGCCTGAGGGTCCAGAAGAAGGCATCAGACCCTCTGGCTCTAGAGTTACACGTGGCTGTTACCATGTGGGTCACGGGACTTGAACCAAAGTCCTCTGGAAGAGCAGCCAGTGATTTTAATCACGGAGCCATTTCCCCAGCATCCAAGGTTATTTTCCAACTGGTGAGATGGCTCAGCGGGTAAGAACAGTGACTGCTCTTCCAAGTCCCGAGTTCAAATCCCAGCAACCACATGGTGGTTCACAGCCATCTGTAATGAGATCTGACTTCCTCTTCTGGAGTGTCTGAAGACAGCTACAGTGTACTTACATATAATAAATGAATAAATCTTTTTTTTTTTTTTAAAGTAAAAGGCCAAACCAAGACTTTGATCAGATGACTATGAAGTTTCTACACATGAAAGTGACTTTAAGGACTTTGGGAGAAGCAGTTCTATGTTCACTATATAATATAAAACAAATTTTATGCAATGGCAGAAGAAATCTTGGTTTGGAAAGAAATTTCAAAGCACCTGTCCTGACAGGAAGCGGATGGCACCGTTTGGAGAGCTGGCCGAAGAGAGCTGACTGATGGGCCCTGTAAGCAGTCAGGTGAGTGGTTAAACCAACCCAGCGTGGGATAATGAAGGGCCAGGGCTAGCGACAGGAGGGAGCGGGAGAACTCAGAGGAAGGGAAACTTTCTTCAAGGCCCAGCCAGAGCTGGAGCTGGACAGACATTGGGCAGGGCCTACGACCGCCCACATAAACGTGTGTTTCCCTCCTCCTTCCCTTGGTCTTTCTGGTGTTTCTCCCCCTGACGGAAGCCAGCTGGAAGGCAGAAAGTGGGAACTGGTAGACCTGGTATAAAGAAAACTATGCAGTTTAAGAGAGACAGCTTTCCACAGCAGGACAACACAAACATTTATTCTACATTCCCTTGCAAAATATACTTCTCACTTCTAGATACCCAGATTTCTGATTACAAAGTGGCTATTTTGTAAAGCTAGTTTGGCCTGTACCTATTTTAGCTTAATAATGTTAGTAATGATTTTAGTTTAGGTAGACAGAACAATTATCCACCGAGGTCAATCAGACAATACTAACAAAGCTATATCTATACAAACGACAATTGAAAGTTTCTGTCAAGTATGCATTACATCAGCATCACAGAGATGCTTTGGATAGTTCGATTTGGCCCATGCAAGTTTCACTTTGTGAGATTTTTATGGACGGTCATTTGAAAGGTAGTTGCCCACCAGGGGACCTGAAGGCCAGCTGTGAAGGGCCCATATGAATTCTGACCTCTAGACAGTTGCCTTCCACACGAAGACTCTGAGGAAGAGGAGACAGATTTTTATTTATTTGTATTTTCAGTGCTAGGGATCCAATCCAGACTTGGCCCTGGCAAAGCAAGAGTTCTGCCACTGAGCCACGCCCACAGCCCTCCAACACCGAGTAACGCCCACAGCTTGATGCGCAGTAATGTGAAATTGTGACCAAGGACGGCAGTCTAATCACAACCATCTATTTTTCTGCATGGCAGCTTCTTACTCTAGGCGAAGACTGAGGCAGGTGTGTGTGTGTGTGTGTGTGTGTGTGTATGGGTGTGTTGGGGAGAGGACTGTGGGAATAGGGGTGTCCCAGTTAAAGCTGCTCCCCTCTCCGTGGAAAGACGAGATCTAGAAAAATGGCAGCTCCTACTTTAGAGCTAAAAGGATTTGTAAAACGAGGTGGGGCATAGATTATAGTTTAGAATTTGATACTGACTTTTTCTGTTGTTTAACTTCTGTTTTATTATTGCCTGTTTTATTATTGCCTTTATTTGCTGGTGTGTTGCCTAGGTAACATAACATAATATTGCAAATGACTTTAACTCTAAGGCAATGATGTATGTCTCTGGCAAGCTGTATGGTTTTCCTATGGTGGGCTGATAAATTACCTTGATCTTTGACATTTTAGTTTATAGTGTTGTGATAACTTAGTAAAGCGTGCCAGGATTTTTAGAGTATTTGCATATGTCTGTTACCCAAGCCAGGGTAGCCTGTTTTAGAATCTTGGCGCGTGTAACTCTTTCAGAAATAAAATTATGAACTACTACAAACTGGGCCAAAGAGATTTCTGGCTATACGTTCAGTGGGTGTTGGAGCTCTGAGACGTAGCTCTTGATCCTGTAGTGTTGTGTAGAGTTTGTCTGCAACCAGAATACCTCCCAATTTAGTAGAGATTTCAGTCCTCAAATTATTCCTATCTGCATGTAAAACTGTCTATAGTGGAATGCCATAGCCACTGACTGGTGCGCGGACTTTTGTTTTTATTTTTTGTTTTGCTTGTTTTTATTTCCATTGGTTTTAGATCTACTGCTAACCTCATTTTCAGCATTCTTTTCCTGAGTGCACCTTGATTCTATCTCTCATTATTTTTCTTTTTAAAGGAATAAATTCAGATTTCAAAAAAATTGCAAAATTCGAGAGCTTTCAGGCATCCTTGCCCATTTTCTGTTTCTGACCAAGCATCTCCAGTTACTACGCTTGATACAACTGAAGAATCAGGTCTCCATAATTTGTTCAGATTTCTCTGAGTGAAGGAGCCATCCTGTATCGGCTTAACTTCCTGTTCCACTTTACAGTTAGTTAGTCAGCAAGTTTCTCTAGGCTGTAGCAATATCACAGGCCTTCTTTAATTTTTAAAAAATGAGTTAAAATAAGATGTTTTATACCATGTGCATGCGTGGTGCTGGAGGAGGCCAGAAGAGGATGCCAGATTCCCTGGAACTAGAGTTCCAGATGTCTGTGAGCTGCCATGTGGCTGCTGAGAACTGAACCCAGGTCCTCCGGAAGAGCGGTGAATGCTCTTAACTACTGAGTCATCTCTCCCCAGCCCTGGACCGTCTTGTTTTTAAATGCATGTTTGCCTTCAGTGGGGATGGGTTGGTGCCGTTGTCTACCTGCAGCTTCTGTGTGGTTTGCTGTTTGTTATTTTACTTTTGCTTCATGGCTCACTCTATCAGGCTCCCCGAGTCGCTTCTGTGGGATGTTGTAAGCACCCAGTTTGATGCTTTTCTCTCTGCTTTTTAATTTCTCAACCTTTGCCTTTGACACACTTATAAAATCGCACATGCTTGAAACCCGAGGCGTGGCTGTCATAGACCATTCTCCCTGCGAAGCACCTTCTTCCCAATAACATCCTCCTCTGCTCTCAGATTTGAATTTCTGTGTAGTTAGGGCTGCTTTTACTAATGGGGGTAGGGATATTTACCGGAGCCTGGGCAATCTGCCAGTGGCAACCAATGGTCTAATTTACCAATTACACCAGTCAAGAAAATGACTCTTGTTCCCCTAGCAGCTATTTATTGTCAATAGTCTTACAAATATTAATTGTTTTGTGTTTTTTTAGAATTAAGCAGGAATCAAGATAAAAAATGTTTCAGAATGTCTTGCCATACCCCATGGGTGGGTTATATCACAGCCAGAGGGTAGCTGCAGCTCATATTTGTCTTATTTGAACAGGGTTGGCCAAGCTGGTCACTCATCTACTTCTTAGAAGAGCAGCTTACAGCCTGTTCACACATCAAGCCAGGGTAGCCTTTGTTGCGTACTAAGAAAAGCTCAAGGGCAAACTCAAAGTGTGTACAAAGGCAGCTTAAAGCAAACTTAGCATTCAGGGCATCACCAACAACCAAAATGTACTTTAAATATAGCATTCCGAGAAAGTTTATTTACAGATTTTTTTTTTAAGTAGGAAATTCTTTCCAAATTCATGACTATCGTGCGTGTATCTGTGTACCTGACCCAGCGTGCGTGTGGAGGTCAGAGAACAATTTTATAGAGTTGGTTCTTTTTTCATGTTGCTGTGTGTACACTGCACATACCTTTTTCATCTACTGAGCTATGTAGCCATCCTTAAAGGCTTATTTTTTTAAGGTGACTGTGTATGGTGGCTGCGGAGGGTGGCATTGAATCCCAGAGCATACTAATAGCTGAGATGTTACACTTGCCTTCGCCTGATGCGACAATGGGAGGGAATCTGAAGTCCAGAGGCAGAGGCATATATGGACGCTTAAGCGAAGGGGTTGATGTTTGCCATGTCCTTGTGGAGGTTCAGGGCCAGGCCTGACTGGGACAGTGGGGATAAAGAAAAGGCAGACACATGGACATACAGGAAATCTTGGACTGAATGGATCGGGATTTCAGCTGGAGATATGGCACCCTGGAAGTTCAGCATGTTTATTATGTAGAGTTGAGCAGAGAGGCGGGGCTATTGCATATAACTGGACAAGAAGGCAGGGTTGTATTGCTTACAGATAAACCAGGAGGCAGGGCTTTTGGTGGATAACTGAACAGATAGGCAGGCTTAGTTAATCTTGGTAGGAGCAATCTATGTTGGGGTGTCGCAGGATTTTCCCAGTCCAATTACATTAGGGCAGTGAGAGGCCTGTGACTGGACAGGGACAAGGGGGGAGAGCTAAGAGTTGCAGAGACAGGTAGCGTCCGCAGGTTGTTAGGATATCATAACGGTTAGAATATCGGGATAATTTGTCTAATCTAGGTGGCCAGCTTTTATCATTATCAATTGGTTCTAAAATTTTTGTATTGGCATCTTGTGTATTGAGAATTTATTCATATATAAATCTGATTAGTTAAGTATAAGCATTGAGTCTTGTTTTTACCAGGTCACTGGGTATTGTGTTATCTTTTCTTTTATTTATTTATTTTTGATTTGGTTTTTTTCAAGACAGGGTTTCTCTGTATAGCCCTGACTGTCCTGGAACTCACTCTGTAGACCAGTCTGGCCTCGAACTCAGAAATCCGCCTGCCGCTGCCTCGGGTATTGTGTTATCAAACCTCGAGGGTGGTGGATCTATTTGGTTATTGGAATGTGGAACAGAGCCAGTGGGACCCCGCTGGGACATAGTGTTGTGGCCCGCCATTGCGAGTACTAGAGTGGGAACGTGGCCCTGCAGGGTCAGAGAGTTGGCGGGTTGAGAGAAGCAGGAATATGGAGAGTTGGCAGGTTCATTTTTTAACATTTCCTGTAACAGTGGGGAGCAGTCTTCAGGCCATAAGTATCTAGGGTGAGGGAGGACACTTTGGTGGACATTTTCTGCACACACTATCAATGCATGGACCAGAAGAAGGCTGTGCTGTCCCTCTGACCCTTGCTCTGGTCAGGGAGGGGTGTTAGAAGGGAAGGCTTTGCCACTTCCTTATAGGTCTGAGGTTTTAGTCATTTCGTGGCTGTGCCCAGGTTAACAGCACACAACCACTCAGAATTTCACTCCCTAGGTGACCTTTGCTCCCCATGATGTAAATAAAGCAAATCCCAGATGACTTTTCTGGGAGAGAGCAAAGGATGCATGTCTTTGACTTATTCTTCATCTTCTCTTTGCTTCCTGCCAGAGCCCCCTCTTAGAAAAACCTATAGAATGGGGACCCAGGTGATGGTAAGTGTAAAAGGTGGTTGAAATGTGTCTGGTACACTGACTTGAGTGCCCTTAAAGGCCACGATGGACATTTTCGATTTGGTTGTGCTGGAAGATGACTGCTGGGAAGATGGTGTTAACTACTGTTAACATTTCCTTGGTTTCACCAAGGGGTCAGGGAACTGAAGGTTGACATTATGGTAAGATGAGTCACAGGTTTTGGCTTTCCTTCTGGCCTCCTTCATTTTCCATCCACTGGAGATAAGGCAGGGCACTCAAGGAAGATGGCTGCTGGCGTCTGAGCCTGGGAGTCCAGTCTCCTGCAGGGCCCAGTGAGTGATGGCATGAACTGGTGGAGCTGAATATGAAGGCTTGAAGAGGCACATTCGTGGGGTCTACTAAGAGCCCAGAGCTCTAGGGGTCTCCTGGAATCTTCTAGGTCGGGGGTGGGGGTGGGCACTGAGAATCACATTTGATTTGACACGTAGAAAAAAGTAATGGACCACTTAAAAATATGTTTTTTGTTTTTATGGGTTTATGTGTGTGCCTGAGTGTGTGTGTACTTCCTGCATGTAGGAACATGCAGAGATCAGAAGTACTTGGTCTCCTAGAACTGGAGTTACCCATGCTTGTGAGCTACCGTGCGATGGTGGACTCTGAACCTGGGTCCTTGCTTCTTCTCCTTCTCCTCCTCCTCCTCCTCTTCCTTATATTTTTATTGGATATTTTCTATATTTACATTTCAAATGTTATCCCCTTTCCCATTTTCTTCCCTGTAACTCCCCTATCCCATCCCCCCTCTTCCTGCTTTTATGAGGGTGTTCCTCCCCCTACCCACCCAATCCTGCCTCACTGCCCTGGCATTTCCCTACACTGAGGCATTGAGCCAAGGGCCTCTCTTCCCATTGATGCCTGACAAGGCCATCCTCTGCTACATATGCATCTGGAGCCATGGGTCCCTCCATGTGTACTCTTTGGTTGGTGGTTTAGTCCTTGGGAGCTCTGTGGGGTCTGGTTGGTTGATATTGTTGTTTTTTCCTATGAGGTTGCAAACCCCTTCCACTCCGTCAGTCCTTTCTCTAACTCCTCCTTTGGGGACCCCATGCTCAGTCCAATGGTTGGCTGTGAGCATCTGCCTCTGTATTTGTCAGGCTCTGGCAGGGCCTCTCAGGAGACAGCTATATCAGGCTCCTGTCAGCACATACTTCTTGGCATCCACAAGAGTGTCTGGTTTTGGTGACTGTATATGAGATGGATCCCCAGGTGATGCCATCTCTGGATGACCTTTCCCTCACTTTCTGCTCCACACTTTGTCTCTGTATTTCCTCTCATGAGTATTTTTCTAAGAAGGACTAAAGTACCCACACTTTGGTCTTCCTTCTTCTTGAGTTTCATGTGGTCTGTGACTTGCCCCTTGGGTATTCTGAGCTTTTGGGCTAATATCCATTGTTCAGTGAGTGCACACCATGTGTGTTCTTTTGTGACTGGGTTACCTCACTCAGGATAATATTTTCTAGTTCCATCCATTTGCCTAAGAATTTCATGAAGTCATTGTTTTTAATAGTTGAGCAGTACTCCATTGTGTAAATATACCACAGTTTCTGTATCCATTCCTCTGTTGAAGGACATTTGGGTTCTTCCCAGCTTCTGGCTGCTATGAACAGAGTGGAGCGTGTGTCCTTGTTATACGTGTTTGGTTCTCTTTCCTTGTCCTTTGACTTCTGAAGCTGGACTCCCCTCAAGCTCATTTCTGAGCCTGCAGCCAAGAGCAGCAACAGCGACCCTCTAGAGAGCTCCAGCTGGTTGGTGACCCAGGCCTTCTGCATCTGGTTGGTGACCCAGGCCTTCTGCATCTGGTTGGTGACCCAGGCCTTCTGCATCTGGTTGGTGACCCAGGCCTTCTGCATCTGGTTGGTGACCCAGGCCTTCTGCATCTGGTTGGTGACCCAGGCCTTCTGCATCTGGTTGGTGATCTCAGCTTTCTGCAGCTGGTTGGTGATCCCGGCTTTCTGCAGCTGGTTGGTGATCCAGGCCTTCTGCAGCTGGTTGGTGACCCAGGCCTTCTGCAGCTGGTTGGTGATCCAGGCCTTCTGCAGCTGGTTGGTGACCCAGGCCTTCTGCAGCTGGTTGGTGACCCAGACCTTCTGCAGCTGGTTGGTGACCCAGGCCTTCTGCAGCTGGTTGGTGACCCAGGCCTTCTGAAGCTGGTTGGTGACCCAGGCCTTCTGCAGCTGGTTGGTGACCCAGGCCTTCTGCAGCTGGTTGGTGACCCAGGCCTTCTGCAGCTGGTTGGTGACCCAGGCCTTCTGCAGCTGGTTGGTGACCCAGGCCTTCTGCACACACCTTTGCATCAGTCTCAGTGTTGGCTTCTCAAGCTTCCTCGCCCTTTTAACCATTCTGTCTCCCTCTCTGTCTCTCACTGTGATATCAGATAATCTGAGAGTAAAAATCAAAAATTAAAACTTTCATAAAGGAACCTGTATTTACCTAAAGTAGGAGGGGACTATGTGGCCACCACACAGGATGAGTTTATTATTATGCAATACATCCTGACACTATGGAAGGGAACAAATAGGTTCATCCGTGTTTCTGACACAGCATGATCACAGCACTCACCATCCCCCAGTAAGGGCATTCCCGAGACTCTGCACACAGAAGAAAAAAAAAAAAAAGCCTACTCCAGAGTTAGCTGAGAGCCGCAGTCTGGTGTTTATTCAGTTCCCAATAGACACGTTCATGTCAGGTGATGAGCCAGGTGTGGAGATGCTTGCTTGAGAAGGAGTCTGCTCGCCTTCTTACAGAGCTCAGAACTTAGCAAGGAGGCTCATTAGAAAACTCATTTCTTTCCAAATGGCGATATTTTTGCCCTCCTGCCTTTGGGGGCGGGGAGGATGTGGCATTGAGGGGGTGCCTTTGCTTGGAAAGCTGGAACTAAACTAGACTGGGGGATTGTCCCCTAATTTAGGGGAAAAGACAAGGCATCCAGTACCCTAAATTTGTCACAGGATGGCTTCTCAGGGTCCTATCACCTCTGGGTAGATTTTTCTGCCTCGGCAGGTGAGTTTTTTGTCCACACACCTGCTCCTCTCTCAATTCCAAAGCTCTTTTCTAGACAGACGTATATTGCTTTTGGGGCCTACAAACTTTGCTTCAGGCTTGACCTCCAACTATAGCTGTGTCTTCTTTTTTCTTTCAGACCACAATAAAAATGTCTAACATTCTAAATACTGTGTTGAGCCACTTCTGCTGGGCGTGAAGCTCTCTGAAGACGCTCCCATCAACCTGTGAAGGAAACTCACCCTTCTTAAAAGGTTTATTTGCATTTTAATAGCAACTCTTTAGCACACATTAATTTCCAATTGGCAGAATGTGTAAATTAGTGTTCGTAGGAAGGGAAGGAGAGGAATTTCTTCCTAATTTTCGATGTGTAAGAGTTGCCGCTCTCTGGGTGCTGGCAGTCTCGCCTCTCAGTCAGTCTCCTCGGCGTCTAACCTCCCTCCTTGAAGTGATCCTGTTTAAAGGCTTTTTAGGTTAAATTCCGTGAGTGTGTTTCAAGCATCTCCCTTAGCCAAGCTGTACTTTCTACATGGTGGCTTACAGCCACCTGTAATTCCACTTCTTGGAGGTCTGACACTCCCTCCTGGCTACCACAGATATCTGCATATATGTGGTATGCAGCCAAACACGTTGTCTTAGGGTTTTATTGCTGTGAAGAGACACCATGACCAAGGCAGCTCTTATAAAGGACAACATTTATTGGGGCTGGCTTACAGGTTCAGAGGGTCAGTCTATTATCATCAAGGCGGGAAACATGGTGGCATCCAGGCAGGCATGGTGCTGGGAAGGAGCTGAGAGTTCTGTATCTTGTTCCAAAGGCAAACAGAAGACTGGCTTCCAGGCCAGTCTGGAAGGGGATCTCAATGCCCATGCCTACAATGGTACACTTCCTCCAACAAGGCCACACCTACTCCAACAAGGTCACATCTCCTAATAGTGTCATTTGCTGGGTCAAGCATATTCAAACCACCATATACACTTATGCATAAAATGTAAATAAATAAATCTTAAAAAAAAAAGAGGTTAAGAATCACATGTGGACTGCTTCAACCCAAAAAACAATAAATGTAGAAGGAAATCACCAAGTGATGATGAAGATGTGTAGAAACAAATCTTCACACAGTTCAAGTGGGAATTAGTATGGTATAAATTGTAAATGGTTCCTAAAAACATTAAACATGGAAATGCCATTGGAACCAGCAATTATCTATTATGGTAAGAACCACAACAAATGAAAAAAAAAAGGTGCATATATTTGCACACAAATACTTGTAAGTAATATTATTTACAAGTTGAAAGAAGAGAATAGATTTTTAAAATGTGTATTTTTATGCAGACAGAGAAGGGAAGGAAGTTCTGAAATACTTTATTATGTGGATGAGCGTTATGATATTGTGCATTATGATAAGGGAAGTGAGCCGGACACAAAAGGGCAGACACGCCTTCCTTAGTGGACTAGGTCTCCGGCAGCACGAGGAGCAGGAGACTGCACAGAGACAGAAAGCTGTGGGGAGGCCCTGGGCCTGGGGTAGTAGGAGGGAGTTAGGTTACTTAATGAATATAGAGTTTCACTTTGGAGAGACAATGATTTTTTGGCAAGAGATAGTGGTCATAATTTTACAACATTGCAAAAACAAAGTCAACAAAGTACTAATTAAATCGAACAAATGCCAAGTTTTATGCTGCCTGTCTTCCTACCACAAGTAAAAAAGAATTGAGAAAAAAAAAAAAGCAAAAAATTCAAGCCATCCTTCTACCCTGATCTGTTGCTTCTTACCTCGCGGGTTGCGTTATTATTATTATTATTTTTTCAATATAAAAATTAAGCTACATTTTAGTGTGTGTGTGTGTGTGTGTGTGTGTGTGTGTGTGTAAGTCAGAGAAACACTTGTAGGAGTTGGTACTCTTCTTCCACCATGTGGGTCCCAGAGATCAAACTCAGATTTTCAGGCTTGACAGCAAGTGCCTTTGCCCGCTGGGTCACCCTGCCAGCCTATTGGAACTGTTTTAATTTTTACGGACCTAATTAGAACAGTCTAGTAGAGGCTTAACTAGGATGTATAGAATAGAATACAAAATAAGAGAATTTAACTCTAGTGGTGTAAGTGGCAGAGTCCATGTTTATTTAAGGATCCAGGGCTTATTTTAAAAAATATAGATTTTATTATTCCTGTATATGGGTGTGTGTCTCAGATGAAGGTGCTAGATTCCTAGGAACTGGGGCTTATAGACAGAGATGAATGCTGGAAACTGAATTCCAGTTGAAGAACAGCAAGGATTCTTAATCACTGAGTCATCTCTCCAACCCAAAGAATACAGAATTTAAATGTCTGAGTTCAGGGTTTGTGTCCTTTCTGTAGAAGAGTCATCACTGAATGTTGACTTAAATAGAGCAAGAACAGATTTCTTGAAAACCATAAAATTCTCCCCAGTGAATAGATAGAGAATGGGAGAAACGACAGTATTAAAAGAAATAGTCACCACTGTAAGTCCCAGTGTCAAGTGTAAAAAGAGTGGTTGGCTCTTAGTGAGGACCAAGCCCCTGTATACATGGTAGGGCGTCCAACACACGAAGAAAGAGACGACAGCAGTCAGCATGACTTTGAAGGGCTTGCTGGATTTAAAGAGTCCCTTCTCTCTCATCTTGGCGGCCACTCGCTTGTAGCAAAAGACGATGACAAGGAAAGGCAGGAGGAAACCCAGCAAGAAGCGGCCGACGAAACAGGCCGTATGAACCCACTGCCCTAGTGTCTGATGCTCCTTGCTCCCCCAGTCGGCAGACACGATGTAGTTATTCTGGCATTTAATTTTTCCATTGCGGTCATCGTGTGTCTTCCTGAAAACTAAATAGGGCATGCTGAGGGCAGTGGCAGAAATCCAGATTCGAAAGGCAATTCGGGAAGCCCAGCGTGGGGTTCGGTGCTGCTGGGACCACACTGGGTGGACAACGAGGCAATAACGATCCACGCTGATGGCGGCGAGGAAGAAAACAGAGGCAAACATGCTCACCGACAACGTGCTGTTGAAGACTTTGCACAAGACGCTTCCGAAGGCCCAGTGATTGTCCTGAAGGAAAGAGGCGGCCATGAAGGGCAGAATCAATGTGGAAATAAAATAGGAGAGAATGAGATGGAAAAATAAGAGCGTATTGACAGTCCTTTGCATCTTGAATTTCAGCATCCATAGATAGAGGCCGTTGCTGACGGCACCGATTATAAAGGACGTGAACAAAGCAGCAGCAATGATTGCCTTGGGAACAGGAGTTGGAACTCCAGTGCTGTTTGTCAATGAGGTAGACACACTGATCACATGACCAGAGGAGTTGACCCAATCCATAGTTACCTATGGAGGGAGAACACAGTTTAAAAAAGAATGGCAACAAAATTTAAGTAAAATAATTAAAATAGTAACTGATAGTAGTAATCTGAAGGGTAATATTTGAATGGTGGCAAACATAATGTTTCTATAATAATACGTATCAATTATTTTCTAATGTCTACTCTTATATCAGGAACTAAGATCAGGTCAATCTTATTTTAAAAATACAAGTACTCCAGATAATATGCATTAAATAAACAAATAGTATCCCCTCCTAGCAACAATTGCATTTGTCTAAGCTTAAGATGATGCAATCAGATTTACATCATAACCTAGTTATATGGTATTATCTAGTATTCTAAGAGTTAGTGTATAATAGTAAGGCCTGACTTTCAGGAGGACTCCAGGGTTACCACAAGATTATCAAATTGTCTTCTAAATTACACATATAAAGAGGAAATGTGTTTTAGGATAGTGGAAGTAATTGCTCTCTCAGGGAAGGGAGGAAAGAGAAAGAAGTAAACTAATTCACATTTATTCAGTATTTATACAGTATTTGTGATAGCCAGAATCTTCCTAAAAATAATTTCTTTGATTTTTTTTATAAAGCCTATGAGGTAACATTTTCTTCTTCTCCTTCTTCTCCTTCTCCTCCTCCTCCTCCTCCTCCTCCTCCTCCTCCTCCTCCTCCTCCTCCTTTCTCTCTCTCTCTCTCTCTCTCTCTCTCTCTCTCTCTCTCTCTCTCTCTCTGTTGTGTTTTGTTGAGACAAGTCTTATACAGCCCAGCCTGGCCTCGAACTTGTCATGTAGCCAAGGATGATCTTGAACATCTGAGCCTCCTGACACCACATCCAGTGTGTTGGGATTACAGACATGAGCTTCCACAAATGGTATTGAAGTGACTCTTCAAGCAGAGGAGAAAATAGGGCTTAAAATGGTTAAATTTCTTCTGTCTACCCACATCTTCCACCACAACTCCACTGTGACACATGAGGATCCTGTCTAAATAAAACAGATATTATATTCCCAGGGCAGAGGCAGGGGCAGAGGCAGGGGCAGGGGCAGGGGCAGGGGCAAGGGCAGGGGCAGAGAGGCAGAGGCAGGGGCAGAGGCAGAGGAAGAGAGGCAGAGGCAGGGGCATGGGCAGGGGCAGGGGTAGAGAGACAGAGGCAGAGGCAGAGGCGGAGGCAGAGGCAGGGGACGGGGCAGAGAGGCAGGGGCATGGGCATGGGCAGGGGCAGGGGCAGGGGCAGAGAGGCAGAGGCAGAGGCAGAGGCAGAGGCAGAGGCAGAGGCAGGGGCAGAGAGGCAGGGGCAGGGGCAGAGGCAGAGAGGCAGGGGCAGGGGCAGGGGCAGGGGCAGGGGTAGGGGCAGGAGCAGGGGCAGGGGCAGAGAGGCAGGGGCAGGGGCAGGGGCAGGGGCAGGGGCAGGGGATCCCTGGAGCTTGATGGTCAGTCTAGACTAACTGGTGACCTTCAGGCCAGAGAAAGGCATCATCTCAAGGGAGGTGAACTGTCTTCCTAAAGATGACACCAGAGGGTTTTCCTTTGACCTCCATATAAGAACACCCACACACTGAAAAGAAAAAGGAAATGAAACCTACAGTTTCCTAAAGTAAAATAAGCCTTCTAGAGAGGCTCTGTGGTGCATGACTTTAAATCCAGCACTTGGGAGGCAGAGGCAGGTGGATCTTTGTGAGTTCAAGGCTGGCATGGTTTATATAATAAGTCCCAAGACAACCAGGGCTGTGTAGAGAGATTCAAAAAAACCACACAACAAAACAACCAATAACTCCAAACAAATAAACAAACAAAAACCCACAACCCCCCTAAAAGCCCAAAAAACCAAAATCAAAGCAAAACCAAACAACAACAACAACAACAAAAACAAAACAAAACAAAACCCAAAAAAACAAAACAAAAAACAAAACAAAACAAAACCAAAACTTGTAAGGTTCTGCAAATCAGAAAATGGTTATTTTGGGAAAATGCTTTAGTAGTCTGAATTAGGAGCAATGAGCAGTGGTGTTATGGGTAAACAATGGTGAGTGTGAAGGCAGCACTCCTGGCAGAGGCTGTGTGACAGTCCTCGGACCTTACGAGGCAGAAGGAGGGAGGGTGGTCTCAGATACAGGAAAAGCCAGGGGCAGTGCAGATGTCCCATCAGGCAGAAAGGACGGAGGCAGAGAGCTCTGAGAATGTCAGCCAGGGCATTTCTAACACTCACTTACCACCACTTGCTGTGCCTTAATGTGTAAAATGCTCTGTCCTGCCAACCTACAATTAGCATGGGTTGGTGGCTCTACTGGACATCAAAGGAAAAGAGCTCAGGTTCCCTATTTGAGGGCAGAAGTGGAGAAAGACCAGCAGGGCATCTGAGATGTAAAGAACTCAGTTGGCGGGAAGTGTGTAGAGACTGGGGCTTGGGGCTTGAGTGGAGAGGAGAAACGATTCTCTGGAGACTTTCTCAATCTCTCTCTCTCTCTCTCTCTCTCTCTCTCTCTCCCTCCCTCTCTCTCTCTCTCTCTCTCTCTCTCTCTCTCTCTCTCTCTCTCTCTAATGCCTGTGGTCTGTGCATCTGTGGTGCATTTGTGTATATAGTGCACATATAGTTTACATGTCACTATGGGGTGTATTTTTATCCACAGATTATGTATCTGAAGTTCTGTGTGTACCCATGTATCTGTGTATGTCATCTGTCGTGTATTTGTGAAGTGTGTGTGTGTATGTGTGTGTGTGTATGTATGTTATGCATTGCTTAAGTGTTTGTCTGTTCTTGTGTGTCCATCTGTGCAAATGGTGCATGTATGGTGTTGGTGTATCTGTGTTGTGTGTCTTTGATATCTCTCAATGTATATGCATATGAAAAGCTGCATTTTTGGATGGTTTATTTGTTGACTTGTGAAGCTGAACTCTAGAATAAAGTGTCTGAAGTTAATATAAACATAAACAACATAAAAGTTTGTTCTTTCACTTCTGAGCACAGAGGTGAGATCTCCACCTTCTCTCTGGAGGGGACCAGCTAGGAGCACACAGGGCCTAAGATCAGTGGAACAGCTGGGACAGAAGTCTTTCTGCCTCCATTTGCACCAGGGAGCCTGGAAATTCCACAGCCTTTTGTGCATAGCCCGCCAGGAGGGAGTGATCTCCCAGTAGGCTTTCACTTTTGAGCTCAGAGGAATAAGGACACAGGCTTACAGGCCCAGAGGAGGAACAAACTCCAGCCAGAGACAAGAATACCAACTAGCACCAGATGACGAGAAAGGCAAGCACAAGAACCCTACCAAGGCCACATGGCAACATCAGAACCCAGTTCTCCCACCACAGCAAGTCCTGGATACCCCCAACACACCGGAAAAGCAAGAGTTGAATTTAAAATCGTATCTTATTATGCTAATAGAGGGCATCAAGAAAGACTTAAATAACTCCCTTAAAGAAATACAGGAGATCATGGGTCAACAGGCAGAAGCCCTTAAAGAAGAAACACAAAAATCCCTCAAAGAAATACAGGAGATCATGGGTCAACAGGCAGAAGCCCTTAAAGAAGAAACATAAAAATCCTTTAAAGAATTACAGGAAAACACAATCAAGTGAAGGAACTGAACAAAATTATCCAGGATCTAAAAGTGGAAGTAGAAACAATATAGAAATCACAAAGTGAGACATCACTGGAGATAGAAGGCCTTGGAAAGAATTCAGGAGTCATAGATGCAAGCATCAACAACAGAATATGAGATAGAAGAAAGAACCTCAGGTGCTGAAGATACCATAGAAAACATTGACTCAACAGTCAAAGAAAATGCAAAAAGCTTGTAACTCAAAACATCCAGGAACTCCAGGACACAATGAGAAGACCAAACCTAAGGATTATAGGTATAGGAGAGAGTGAGGATTTACATCTTAAAGGCCCAGTAAATATCTTCAACAAAATTGTAGAAGAAAACTTCCCTAACCTAGAGAAAGAGATGCCCATGAACATACAAGAAGCCTTCAGAACTCCAAACAGACTGGACCAGAACAGAAAGTCCCCCCTCCCCGCCCCGCCCCGGGCACATAATAATCAAAACACCAAATTTACTAAACAAAGAAAGAATATTAAAAGCAGTAAGGGAAAAAGGGCAAGTAACTTATAAAGGCAGACCTATCAGAATCACACCATACTTCTCACCAGAGACAATGAAAGCTAGAAGATCCTGGGCAGATGTCATACAGACCCTAAGAGAACACAAATGCCAGCCCAGGCTACTATACCCAGTAAAACTCTCAATCATCATAGATGGAGAAACCAAGATATCCCATGATAAAACCAAATTTACACAATATCTGTCCGCAAATCCAGCCCTACAAAGGATAATAGATGGAAAATGCTAACACAAGGGAGGGAAACTACACCCCAGAAAAAGCAAGAAAGTAATCTTCTAACAAACCCAAAAGAAGATACCCACACAAACATAAAAATAACATCAAAAACAACAGGAAGCAACAATCGCTATTTCTTAATATTTCTTTTTCTTTTTCTTTTTTTTTTGTTTTTTGTTTTTCGAGACAGGGTTTCTCCATGTAGCCCTGGCTGTCCTGGAATTCACTCTGTAGACCAGGCTGGCCTCGAACTCAGAAATTCGCCTGCCTCTGCCTCCCAAGTGCTGGGATTACAGGCGTACGCTACCACGCCCGGCTCTTAATATTTCTTAACAACAATGGACTCAACTCCCCAATAAAAAGACATAGACTAACAAAATATTTCTCATGCAAATCTTCAATTTTATCAGAAAATGTAATTCCCCTTTTAATTAATTTAGTAATGTTTTTTATGTCTACCATTTTATCTGCATTATTTTTCATGATAATCTTCAATTTTAATGTCTTTCTATATACTTCCTCTATTTTATCAGAAGTGTTTTCAATGTAAATCTTTGATTTTATCACAAATGTCTCTAATTCCACCTTCAATTAATTTAGAGTTTTTATATCTACCATTTTATATGTAAAATTTTCCGTGAAATAGTCAATTTTAACGTGTTTGTCTATATATTTCTTGAATTTTACCAGAAGTATTTTCCAGGGCTGGAGAGATGGCTCAGCAGTTAAGAGCACTGACTGTTTTTCTGGAGGCCCTGAGTTCAAATCCCAGCAACCACATGGTGGTTCACAACCATCTGTAATGAGATCAGATGACATCTTCTGGTGTGTCTGAAAACAGCTATAGTGTACTTATATATAATAAATAAATAATTAAGAAGGAAGTATTTTCCATGTAAATCTTCAATTTTATCTGAAAATATTTGTAATTCTACCTTCAACCAACTTAGAATTATCTTTATCCCTATCATTTTATCTGTATAATTTCCATGATAACCTTTAATTTTAACATGTTTTTCTATATATTTCTTCAATTTTATCAGAAATATTTTCCATGTAAATCTTCAAGTTTATCAGAAAATGTTTATAAATCCACTTTAAATCAACTTAGGAATACTTTTATGCCTACCATTATTATATCTATGTAAAATTTTCCATGATGATCTTCAATTCTAACATGTTTTTTCTACATTCTTCTACAAATTTTCAGAAATATTTTCCATGTAAATCTTCAATTCTATCATAAAATGTTTCTATCCTAGATTTCAATTAATTTAGCAATGTTTTACATGTCTACCACTTTACTCTTTAATTTTCCATGAAAATTGTCATTTTAACGTGTTTATCTGAAATATTTTGCATGTAAATCTTTAATTTTATCATAAAGTGTTTTTATTTCCCTTTTTAATAAATACAAAAAGTTTGTTCTTTAATTAGAATTGGTGGCTCTGCATTTTACATAAGGCTCTTGGGGGCTTTAATGTATTGTGTATACTAAGAAAATTCTTCATGATTTTTAGCATTAAAAGAATACTATTTCCAGGCGTGTGGCACATACCTTTAATTCCAGCACTCTGGAGACAGAGACAGGCAGATCTCTGAGTTCCAGGCTAGCCTAGTCTACAGAGTGATCTCCAGGATACCCATGAATACACAGAGAAATCCTGTCTTGAAAAACCAAAAGAAAAGTATATTAATATTGTGTGTATGTGATGGGTGTGTGTGGACGAAGGGCTACATGTGCCACTGCGCGATGGGGAGGTAAGAGAAGGTTCTTCATTCTTGGACATCCTTTAAGAGGGCTTGAAGCACTGGAATATAAATCAATGGGGTGCAGAACTTGGGTCATGGTAAACCATAATTCTGAGTTTTGAGTCTATTCTACTAGCCTTGTGACCTCTTTAATCCCTTAGAGTTTTTATGAAGACTAAGTGAATCAATGGACTTACTAACTTCTTATATGGCTGATGACAGGTTTTAGGGTCTTTTTTTCTGTTTTTCTGTTTTTCTTTCTTTCTTTCTTTCTTTCTTCCTTCCTTCCTTCCTTCCTTCCTTCCTTTCTTTTTTTTTTTTAGATTTTTGAGACATCGTTTCTCTGTGTAGCCCTGGCTGTCCTGGAATTCACTTTATAGACCAAGCTGGCCTCAAACTCAGAGATCTACTTGCTTCTGCCTTCCAGGTACTGGGATTAAAGGTGCATGCCACCACCATACGGCTAATAGTTGTTATTTATACATGTCATTTTGCTCAATTTGTTACAGTAAAGCCAGTCAGAGCCTAATTTAACATTTTTAAAGTTACAGACTCTATTTCTTTCTTTCCTGAAGCACCTGTACTAAATTCTTGGAACCTCTGAGAGTCTATCTTCTCAAGCTACGCTCTCAGATCTTCCAATTGAAGCACTGGTAACTCTTTGGCTGGAATAGCTTCCAGAGCTCTGAGAGCTTTGAGAGCTACCAGAGAACAGTATCTTCATGCAGGGACCCTGAGCTGGTTTTGGGGGAAAGTCTCGGGAACCTCAGACTAGCTGATCTTTAGGAAGCTGAGAAACCTGATGGGCCCAGGGATCTTACCTCAGAGCTGTGTCTTCGTGCCAAGTAGTCTGAAAGGCCTCAGTGGCCAGCAGTCTTCTCTCTGGGGAAAGGGGCAACAACTGGAGATTCTGCCCTCATTTGTTTCCCTCCCTGCTGGTGGATGCTACTCCTTAGCCTTACCTTTGGGAAGTTCACAGTCTTTCAGCTCCTCTGGTTCTCTTTCCTGTAGAATATACTGCTGAGGAGGTGGAGTCTAAGACAGAAGTACTTCTCCAAACCATTTCTCCATTTCAAAATGAGAGTCAAAAAAAATTCTGTGAACCATCATCTCAGTTAAGGTTAATAGGATAATTTCAGGTGTTAAAACACTGGTTTAAATTATATCCTCAGGTTTGGTCCTTCCCATCAGACAGGTTTGATTCTGGGGATTTCATTGGCTTCTGGACCGGGTAGTATAGAACCTGGAACTTAGCTTTCTGAACTTGCTGGGAAGACAATTGTTAAAGAGAAAACCTTAAACTCTGGTTCTCACACTAAGCAGAACGAATGTGACAGGCCAAAGACTGTTGTCGTTCAGTCTGGAAAGAGGAAGTGTGGCAGACAGAACGGTTGCATCTGGATGGTTGCTGGAGGAGGACAGAGCGGCTCCTTGTCCCACGGCGGTCTCTGTGAGCCATTGCTGCCTCACTCCGATTTCTAGTCCCCCTCCCCCCTTTTTAGATCCACCTCAGTGTCAGCCTCACTGTCCTCTTTCTTCTTTCTCTCATCACTGCCGGTGTTGAAAATGCATCAGAAACGCAGAGTAGCTTCAGTGGTGAAGGCTTGGGAGTAAGAGCCAGTGTCTACTCTGCTGCTCTCAGAACGTAATGCTTCCACAGCGAGACTACAGACTTACTCGGAATCCGCTTGAATCTTAGATCTTGATTCATTCCTGTCTGCGTCCTTCAACGAAGGCACAGATCTTGGCAGGCTAAGGATGAGTTTCAAACTTACTGCTACATTTTAGAAAGGACTTCTTCTGGAGGTTTTTTTGGTTCATGTATAGATCCAGACGTAACGGGCGATTACTGGGTCCAAACCTGCTTGTTCTGAACATTAGTAGACAGAGTCCCAGAGAGGTTAAGCAAGCCATGATAGGGTTTTCATCCAACTCCCTTTCCACAGGTGAGGGAGTTGAGACCCTTGAGACTTTTGAGAGTCATCCTGGATTCTGCTAACAGTTAATAAAGTAGCTGGGGTGAAAATAACGTGCACTGAAAATTCGAATGCACAGCTGGTGGGAATGATAGCGGCTGCATTATACAGCACAGAGGGAGCTGCCACACCCCGTGTAGAAATCCCAACTGTGCCTCTGTCTCTATTATAGAGCGATCTGCATCTCTCTGCACATTATCAGAGTCTCAGCCTCTTCATATGCTAACATAAAAACAACAGGAATATGTTTGGTTTTTGTTTTTGTTTTTTTTTTTTGTTTGTTTGTTTTGATTACCCTTGTGGGGATGAAGCGGAACACTGTCTAAAAGGCTCAGCACATTGACTGGCACAGGGCAAGTATTAACTGCATGATGGCTGGGTTGGTACTGGCGTTATGTGTGTTTCATCAGAATGCGCACCTGCAAGTCCATTGGGCTGGGGCCGATGTATCTGAATGTCATAATTGGAGAAATATTTGTCAATACTCTAGCCTGTCAGACAGTGTGCAAACTGAGGCAAACAAAATAAATAATTCAAAGCAGTTGCCCTTAATGTTTACAGTTATTGAAGATGCTATCTGAACTGAGTAGTTGCGGGTGCTGGAGAGAGAAGTTCCAGGCCTTAGAGACAACAGGTATACAGGCTCCTCAGCAGTTCCATCTGCTTCTTCATTCCTTAATTTTTTTTAAAATTAATTTTTATATGCATGGATGTTTTCCCTGCACGTATGTCTGTGCACCACCTGTGTGCCTGGTGACCTAGGAGAAGAGAAGAGGCTGTGAGAGTCCCTGGAGCGGGTGTGATAGATGGGGGCGAGCCCTCGGCTTTTCATTTCTATATGGTTTACACTGTGGTTGTATCCAACAACACAAATCCGTTTCCTAGGAGTTCTTGACTTGAAATCACCTGACTTAATTAAAAGCGAAAGACAAATGAACCGTCACATCACCAACGAAGCCACAGAAGGGAAGTCATTTCTTCAAGCAGCCTGTGTTTTCTACAGTGTTTGCGTCATCTGGTTTAATAATTAATTGGAGGGAAACAGCAAATTCTTGAGGAGAGTCTAGAAGATGTCATTTTTATGGTTTTCTAGTGATGGGAAGAAAAATTAAACACTATCCAATTTTCTAATTATTTGTGGATTTTTGTCAGTTATACAATTAGTCTAAATGCTTGTGTTTTCATTGGTCAAGCAGCATAGGAAGGGGCTTTGAGAAAGTATTAGCCCAGTGGTTTCCAGCCTGACTGAAGTCATAGTTATCTGGAGAGCTTTGTTTGTCCCCCCTTCCCTTCCCTTCCCTTCCCTTCCCCTCCCCTCCCCTCCCCTCCCCTCCCCTCCCTTCCCTCCCCTCCCTTCCCTTCCCTTCCCTTCCCTTCCCTCCCCTCCCCTCCCCTCCCCTCCCCTCCCCTCCCTTCCCTTCCCTTCCCTTCCCTTCCCTTTCCTCCCTTCCCTTCCCTTCCCTTCCCTTCCCTTCCCTTCCCTTCCCTTCCCTTCCCTTCCCTTCCCTTCCCTTCCCTTCCCTTCCCTCCCCGCCCCTCCCTTTCCTTTCCCTCCCCTCCCCTTCCCTTCCTTTCCCTCCCCTCCCCTTCCCTTCCTTCCCTTCCCCTCCCTTCCCTTCCCTTCCCCTCCCTTCCCCTCCCTTTTCTTCCCCTCCCTTCCCCTCCCTTTCCTCCCCTTTCCCTCCCTTCCCCTCCTTTCTCTTTCGTTCCCTTCCCCTCCCCTTTCCCTTCCCCTCCCTTCCCCTTCCCTTTTTCCCTTCCCCTCCCCTCTCCCTTCCCCTCCCTTCCCCTTTCCTTTTTCCCTTCCCCTCCCCTCCCTTCCCTTCCTCTCCCCTCCCTTTCCTTTCCTTCCCTTCCCTTCCCTTCCCCTCCCCTCTCTTCCCCTCCCCTCCCTTCCTTCTTCCCTTCTTCCCTGTGTGCATGCACATGTGTGTGCAGGTCAGAAGTCATTGTCAGAGCATCTTTCCCAGTTGTTCTGTACATAATTGTTTTGAGACAGGCTCTCTCAGTGAACCTGGAGGTCACCAATTTCTTTAGATGGACTGGCCAGCAGACCTTAGGAACTCTTTCTTGTCTGTACCTCCCAAACATTGGGATTACAGGCTTGTGTCAACACGCCTGGCTTTTGTTTGTTTGTTTTGAGACAGGTTTCTTTTTTTTATTGGATATATTCTTTATTTACATTTCATTTCCCTCTTCCTGGTTCCCCACCCCCCAAAGGTCCCAGATGCCCTTTTCCCTCCCCCTGTTCCCCCATCCACCCCTTCCCACTTCCCTGTTCTGGTATTCCCCTACACTGATGCTTTGAGCCTTTCCAGCACCAGGGTCCACTCCTTCCTTCTTGTCGTACATCAATTGGTATGTGAATTGTGTCTTTGGTGTTCCAAGATTCTAGGCTAATATCCACTTATCAGTGAGTGCATACCATGGGTATTCTTTTGAGACTGGAATACCTCACATAGTATGACGTTCTCCAGCTCCATCCTTTTCTCTAAGAATTTCATGAATTCATGAATTCATTGTTTCTTTTTTTCTTTTGTATTTTATAATTTTATTTGGTTTTCCACACTGATTTCCAGAGTGACTAAACTAATTTGCAACCCTTCCACCAGTGGATGAATATTCCCTTTTCCCCATATCCTCTCCAGCATTTGAGGTCAGTTGTTTCATTTATCTTTGCCACTCTGATTGGGGCAAGATGAAATCTCAAAGTTGTTTTTATTTATATTTCTCTAATTGCTAGGTATCAAGATTACTAAAGATATCATTAAACAGGCTAAGAAGAAACCCACAGACAAGAAGAGAATTTTTGCCATGTAAATGCCTATCAGAGGATTAATATCCAGATCAAAGAGCTCCACAACAAAGATTACTCTTTGGTTTTTTTGAAAACACAACAAGCAAACACAAATAACTCATTCTAAAAATGTAGATTGTTATCTGACCAGAGCACTCAAAACTTGAGATAAAAATGGGTAAGAAATGCCTGAATTCATTGTTTCTAATGGCTGAATATACTCCATTGTGTATATATACCATATTTTTTGTATTCATTCCTCCGTTGAGGGACATCTGGGTTCTTTCCAGCTTCTGGCTATTATAAATAAGGCTGCTATGAACATAGTGGAGCATGTATCCTTATTGCATGCTGAGGAATCTTCTGGGTATATGCCCAGGAGTGGTATGGCTGGGTCCTCCGGGAGTATCGTGTCCAGTTTTCTAAGGAATCGCCAGACTGATTTCCAGAGTGGTTGTACCAGCTTGCAGTCCCACCAGCAGTGGAGGAGTGTTCCTCTTTCTCCACATTCTCGCCAACACCTGCTGTTTCCTGAGTTTTTAATCTTAGCCATTCTGACACATAAAACCAGACACACTAAAACTAATAGAGAAGAAACTGGGGAAGACCCTTGAAGACATCGGCTCAGGGGGAAAGTTCCTGAACAGAACACCAATAGCTTATGCTCTAAGATCAAGAATAGACAAATGGGACCTCATAAAATTACAAAGTTTTTGTAAGGCAAAAGACACTGTCAAAAGGACAAATCAGCAACCAAGAAATTAGGAAAAGATCTTTACCAACCCTACATCTGACAGAGGGCTAATATCCAATGTATACAAAGAACTCAAGAAGTTCGACCCCAGAAAACCAAATAACCCTATCAAAAAATGGGGTACAGAGCTAAACAAAGACTTTTCACCTGAAGAAATTCAGATGGCTGAGAAATACCTTAAAAAATGTTCAACATCATTAGTCATTAGAGAAATGCAAATCAAAACAACCCTGAGATTTCACCTCACATGAGACAGGTTTCTCTATGTAACAGAGCCCCCTGGCTGTCCCAGACTTGATTTGTAGACCAGACTGGTTTTAAGCTCACAGAGATCTGTCTGCCTCTGGTACTGGGATTGAAGGCGTGTGTCATCATACCTGGCTACACCTGTCTCTTTATGAGTCCTGGGTAGCAAACTCTAGTTCCTCCTTGCACAGCAAGCACTTACTGACTGAACCCCTAACCCCTGCTCCCCTAGCCCCATTTTTTTCTCTATCACATTCCTAAGCAGACTATAATCTTAAGACCACAGGAAACTTTGGGAGGTGCGAAGTGGTTCCCAGCAGAAGAATCTGGCCAGCAAGGCATTAAAGTCACAGTCACCCTTCTGTGCCTGTTAAATAGCTATTGTTTCAGTCCAGGCAAGAGCCTGGTGGCTGGGCTGGTGGAGGTGGAGAGACATGAAATGGGTTCATAGTGACTTCTGTGCTACTTGTGGGAACATTAGCGCCACACTCTGCTTTAGGAACCATAGTTTACATGTCTACATTTTTATTTA
This sequence comes from Apodemus agrarius, assembly GCA_964023405.1. Classification (NCBI taxonomy): domain Eukaryota; kingdom Metazoa; phylum Chordata; class Mammalia; order Rodentia; family Muridae; genus Apodemus; species Apodemus agrarius. Next base: position 71,762,800 of record OZ030011.1, on the reverse strand, counting down.
TTAAAGAGTAGGTGGTAGGTGGAGATGGTCAGACAGGGCTGAAGAGCAGCACCGCGGATGCTGAGGGAGGAGGACTGGAGGTGAATGGAGGGCAGCCTGGGGTTCAGAGATGGAGCCTGTCTTTAAAGACTAAGTTATCCCGATCTGTAGGCTGCCGATTGGTCTGTCTTATTGACTGTCCTTTGCCTTGCAGAAGCTTTCCAGTTTCATGAGGTTCCACTTATCAATTCTTGATCTTAGAGCATGAGCCATTGGAGTTCTGTTTAGGAAATTTCTCCCTGTGCCAATGAGCTCAAGGTTCTTTCCCACTTTCTCTTCCATTAGATTCAGTGTAGCTGGTTTTATGTTGAGGTCCTTGATCTGCTTGGACTTGAGATTTGTGCAAGGTACAAATATGGGTCTATTTTCATTTTTCTACAGTCAGTTAGACTGACAATTTCACAACTGAGCAATCTAGAATGGCTGAGAACCTAAAGAAATGTTCATCGGCCTTAGCACCATTTATTGAAGATGCTTTCTTTTTTTTCATTGCGTATTTTTGACTTCTTTGTCAAAGATCAAGTGTCCATTAAGTGTGTGGTTTTATTTCTGGGTCTTCAGTTCTATTCCATTGATCAACGTGTCTGTCTCTGTACCAATATCATGCAGTTTTTATCACTATTGCTCTGTTTGGTTAGAGTTACCCCAAGATATTTTATATTATTTGTGGCTAATTGTGGAGGGAGTTGTTTCCCTAATTTCTTTCTCAGCCTGTTTATCATTTGTATAAAGGAAGGCTGCTGATTTATTTGAATTAATTTTATATCCAGCCACTTTGCTGAAGTTGTTTATCAGCTGGAAAAGTTCTCTGGTAGAATTTTTGGGGTCACTTATGTATACTATCATATCATCTGCAAATAGTGATACCTTTATTTTTTCTTTGCCAATCTGTATCCCCTTGATTTCCTTTTGTTGTCTTATTGTTCTAGCTAGCACTTTGAGTACTATATTGAATAGATATGGGGAGTGTGAGCGTCCCCATGTTTTGTCCCTGATTTCAGTGGGATTGCTTCAAGTATGTCTCCATTTAATTTGATATTGGCTGTTGGTTTGCAGTAAATTGCTTTTATTATGTTTAGGTATGGGCCTTGAACTCCTGATCTCTCCAATACTTTAAACATGAAGGGTTGTTGTGTTTTGTCAAATGCTTGGGGCTAAAATCCAAAATATATAAAGAACTCAAGAAATTAATCACCGAAAAAAAAAAGAAAAGAAAAAAGAAAGAAAGAAAGAAAGAAAGAAAGGAAGGAAGGAAGGAAGAAAGAAAGAAAGAAAGAAAGAAAGAAAGAAAGAAAAAACAACCCAATCAAAAAATGGGGTATAGAACTAAACTGAGATTTCACAACTGAGGAATCTAGAATGGCTGAGAAGGACCTAAAGAAATGTTCATCGTCCTTAGTCATCAGAGAAATACAAATCAAAACAACCCTGAGATTCCACCTTACACCAATCAGAATGGCTAAGATCAAAACCACAGGTGACAATACATGTTGGAGACGATGTGGAGGGAGAGGAACACTCCTCCATTGCTGGTGGGATTGCAAACTGGTACAACCACTCTGGAAATCTATCTGGAGGTTCCTCAGAAAATTGGAAATAGATCTTCCTGAAGATCCAGCTAAACCACTCTTGGGAATATACCTACCATGCCAGAGGAGCATGTGTTCCACTACGTTCATGGCAGCCTTATTTGTGATAGCCAGAAGCTGGAAACAACCCAGATGTCCCACAACAGAAGAATGGTTACTGAAAATGTTGTTCATTTACACAATGGAATACTACTCATCTATTAAGAACAAGGACATCCTGAGTTTTGTAGGCAAATGCATAAAACTAAAAATATCACCCTGAATGAGATAACTTAGACCCAAAAAAGACAAGCATGGTATGGTCTCACTAATAAGTAGATGTTAAAAAAGTACAGCGTACCCAAGATACAGTCCACAGAACTCAAAAATGTCAACAAGCTGAAGTGCATAAGTGAGGACACCTCAGCCCCACTTGGAAGTGAGAAGAAAGCAATCACAAGTGAGGAGGGAGGGCAGGACCTGGGAGGGAAAGTGGACCTGGGGGGAGGGAGTTGGGGAAGAGGGGAACATGATCTGGCATTGGGTGAGGAAAAAGGACTGAAGCCCTGAGAGTCAGCAGAAAGAAAGGAAACAGGCAACCTCAGGAGATAGGAGGTTGGGGGGATCCTCCAGAATGTACCAGAGACCTGGGAGGTGAGAGACTCTCAGGACTCAAAGGGAGGGACCTAAGATGAAATGACCAACAGTAGGGAGAGGGAACTCATAGAGCCCACCTCCAGCAGGAAGTCAGGACATCAAATGAGGAGGGGCATCCCACATTTACAACTCTGACCCATAATTGTGCCTCTCTGAAAGAATTACAGGGATGAAAATGGAGAGGAGCCCGAGGAAAAGAAGGTCCAGCCACAGAAGGTTCCCAAGTCCTGACACTATCACTGATGCTGTGGAACGCTCACAAAAAGGGACCTGAGCATGACAGAACTCCAGAAGACCCAACAAGCAGCTGAAAGGGCCAGATGCAGATATTTGCACCCAACCAATGGACAGAAGCAGGTGGCTCCTGTTGTTGAATTAGGGAAGGCTGAAAGATGAGAAGGGCAACCCTGTAGGAGGACCAGCAGTCTCAATTAATTGGGCCCCCTGAGATATCTCAAACACTGGGCCACCAAACAGGCAGCATATGTCAGTTGATATGAGGTCCCCCAATACACATACAGTAGAGGACCGTGGGGTCTGTGATCATTCAGAGATTAATGCACCTAACCCTCAAGAGACTAGAGGCCCCAGGGAGTTTAGAGGTCAGGTGGGGTGGTGGGTGGGAACATCCACGTGGAGACAGGGGGGTCGGGAGGAGGTATAGAATGTGGAACAGTCAGAGGGTGGACGGGGTGGGGTGGGGGAAATAAAATATGGAGTGTAGAAAATAAATAAATAAATAAATAACAAAAAATTTTAAAAAAGTAAAATAAAAAATAACACAAAATAAAATATGTGTGGGTGCTGATTTAAGAAAAAAAACCAAAAGAACAACAACTTTTTATACAAGAGTTACTAATGAAACATTTTGTATCTTTTGATGTTAAAATATCATGTTATTTACAGTTAGAACACACTTCAAGTATTTACTGATACCTGTAGTGATCAGTAGAGGCTCAAGGAAAATTTTTTTTCAGAAAAGAGTTTTTACTTTAAGTGAATTATGAATATATACTACTTAGTAGAAGGGAAATATTTTTAATTTTAAATACTGGATGTTAAAACTAAATTGGAATGAGCAACTTCCTCCCTCCCTCCCTTCCTTCTTCCCTCCTCTCTCCCTCCCTCCCTCCCTCCCTCCCTCCCTCCCTCCCTCCCTTCCTTCCTTCCTCCTTCCCTCCCTTCTTCCCCTCCTTCTTTTCCCCCCCTCTCTCTCCCTCTCCTTCCCTCCATCCTTTCCCCTCCCTCCTCTCTCTTTCTTTCTTGAATTTTTGAGACAGAGTTTCTCTGTGTAGCCCTGGCTGTCCTGGAACTTGCACTGTAGACCAGGTTGGCCTCAGACTCAGAAATCCGCCTGCCTCTGTCTCCAAAGCACTGAGATTAAAGGTGTGCGCCACCACTGCCTGGTTTGGAATGAGCAATATTAATAGAGTTTCTGTATTTCTGAAGAGTTCTTACATATATAACTCTGCCACTCAGCCAGAGATTGATGTTTAAAACTCAGTCTAAACTAAAGAAAGTCTGTATCTGACCTTAACATAATAGGGCTGGGCTCCTGAGAGTGGACATTTATCACCGTTTGCCTGCCGGACAGGAAGTCCTCCTTAAGATTTGGAATCAGAACCATTGAGGCCTATTTTATTTTTCTTTCCTTTAGAAAGGTTCCCAATGTCTTTTTCTTCCTTTCCAAATTTCCAACCAGTCTCCAGAAGGTGATACAAGAGTGGGGCTTCAGGATCCCCGAGTTCTGGTCTTATGGATCATGTGTCTTTTTCCTGATAGAGGTAAGAACTGTCTATTACCAGGTAGCTGAGATAAGTTACAGTAGCATACCTGCTCCTTGACTAATATTATGAGCCAGGTGTCGAGGGCCCAGTGGTAGTCAGATGAATAAAATGAAATATTGTGTGGTCTTCACTTAAAATTTGCATCCTTAGGTTAGTAAGATGGACATGTGGGTAAAGGCCACTTGGGGCCCAGCCCGATGGCCTGAGTTCAATCCCTGGGACTTACCTAATGGAGGGAGAGGACCACCTACCACAGGCTGTCCTCTGACCTTCACGAGCGTGCTGTGGCAGTCATGCTTACATACACAGACACAGACACATGCATATTCACAAACATATACACACAAGAATACACATGCACAGACACTAGAGTTTACATACACTAAATTTAGAAAAACCCATCCTCTAAAATATTCTTATGAAAGCCATAACAAAATGTGGCTCATTTATTGTAGAAATATGGCTCATAAGCGAAGCTGTGTGAGGAGATTTCTGAGAGCTTGTGAGAAAACCCCGAGTAAAGAAGACAGCAGGCTGTGGTCTCTGTCCCCCCATCACACGGCTGATCCTGAGCCTCTCATGCTCTCCCAGCTGTAATCACGGGAGTGGGTTTTACTGAAATTAAGCCATCATTTTACCCATTACTATTCAGAATGATGTTTGCAAGCAGGGCTGCCTCTGTGACTAAACAGCCTAAACTCTTGTGACCTTTACTCATATCACCTCAAGATATAAGCTGATGCTCTGAATAAGGTTGGCTATTGTCCACCTCAGCCCCCAGTCTGCACACTGTAATCCATGACCATTTGTAACTCCAGCTGTAGAGCTTCTGACGCCTTTCTCTGGCTTTTGAGGGAACCAGGCGTGCAGGTGATGCACAGACATATGCACTATAAAAACACTCATGCACACAAAATAAAAACTAAATCAGACCACAGACAAATGATTAAGGCAGAGTCACTGCAGTCATGTTTTAATTAATGCAAGGAATATAATCATGCTGAATTCGAACTCAGAATTTCACCACTGGATAGCAGAGCCTCCTGTCTAAAAGACCTTTAGGGAATGTGGAATAGCCTTTTTATTTATAAATAAAGCGTTTCTCTTAGGGAAAGGGTGGGCTACTGTATCATGAGTGACCAAAGAACTGAGACATGATCCATTTGGAGAATACTTGTCCAGTGTGCACAAGGCTGTGAGTCCAGGCCCCAGCAGGAAAACAAGACAAGACAAAACAAACAAAACCCACTTCAAGTCCCAAGAGGGATCCGGGAAGTGACCTGGTAAAGTAAACTGCATAGCAGCTTTCCAGTGCTGGCTTCAGACAGTATATAGCCAGGCATACCATACATCTCGGCCTCACTGTATCTATAAGGTAGGGCCTTGGCCATAGTGTCAGATGCCCTCTTGTCTTAAGAAGCCTTAAAAATGCACCTGACTCATGGTGTCTTTTGTAATGGCATATACATCAAGGATGTAAGCTTGTTTCAAGAAAGATGGAAGGAACTGTATTTCACATTCTGTTTGGTGAACATTCTATTTAACAATGTTACCTGTTAGATGTGGTGGCACATTTGTGAAATCCCCATATCTGGGAGGTGGGGAGAAGACGGTCATGAGTTCAAGGCCATCCTGGGCTAAATGAGTCTCTGTCTTAAAAAGCCCAAAGAGAAAAGTTATATGTTTTTTTTTAATGTCAGTAACTAGTGGGTTAATAAATATACCGCTATAGCATCATTTTAATAGTCATCTTTTTGTCTTTTGAATGCTATTTTGAAGATTGATAGAGATTAAAATATGTGGCATACAATAATTAAAATTGCTAAATAAGTATAAGGTTCTGGATTTGGTTTTTTTGAGATAGGGTTTCTCTGTGTAGCCCTGACTGTCCTGGAACTCACTCTGTAGACCAGGCTGGCCTTGAACTCAGAAATCTGCCTGCCTCTGCCTCCTAGAGTGCTGGGATTACAGGCGTGCGCCACCACTGCCTGGCTAAGTATAAGGTTCTGAAATTTTGGTTTCACATAAGATGGCTGCTGGTTGGCCTTCCCACACCCCTCGTGTGAAGGCAGGTTTCCAGCTTCCTCAAAGGAAGAACTCTTCACAGCAGTGAGTGACGGAGCAGGACCAGAAATCCTGTGTCATCACTATTATCACTGGAAAGCAGGCAGCTAAGGGTCCACGAAGAGAACAGAGGAAACAGACTCTGTCGTGTCAGGAAGCAGAACACTGAAGCCCTTTAGTGAAACAGAAGACATACTGTCAAGATCCGAGACCTGGGACACCAAACTGAAGAGATGCTGTAGAGGGCACCGAGGTTCTAGTGCTCAGGCAAGCAGAGGGAAGCCACACAGGGCTGTCTCCTCAGCCTGGGAGTGGGTGTGGCCAGTAGCCTGGTGACTTCTGCGCTAAGTTGTGGCCAGGCCACATCAGGCTCAGAGGACTCTTATGTTTATCCCACCCAGGCTCTCCAGACCCTTACCTTGAGCATCGTTTCTCAGCCAATTGTCCCTATCTTTATGGGTGATGTCCCACATACTTTACAAATGGGGGTGGAGGTGGTTAATAGCCTGGGGACCTTTGTGCTGTCTGCATGACAGAGACCACACCAGATCTTCCCCAGACCCTTAAGATGTCACATATAGTCACTCTATAGAACCCATCTTTATGGAAGAGGTCACATGTTCTTTACGAAGAGTTTCAGTGTAACTATAACTTAAGCTTTCTGGTACACACAGGATTGAGTTAATTATCATCAGAAACCTTTATTTTTTTTCCCAAAAATTGTGCTGGGCTTAAACATGCCTAAAACAAACTGTCTTGGGTCATAGTTTTAATGCTGTAACCAGTACCAGCTACTGAGTCATGTTGAACCAGGCTACCTCCTCGCCTCACGCAGAACAACACTCTGCTGGCCTTCTTGGGCACAGCGACCTCCCACAAGAGAGCTGTTCCTGGCAGAGAGTTACCTTTTCTCTCTGCAAGTCTTTTATTTCTAGCACCTTGGAGGTGTTTGTGCCCTCCCTCCTGGCACAAAACTTAGCTAATGACCTCCCACTTTGTTGATATTATGAGAACATGAAAAGTACTCTAGCGTGCTGTTTGAAAATGTCTGTTTCTCCCACCGACTTGCGTTTTAAAATAGCTCCTCTACCCTTCCAAGCGTGACTTTTATACATGATCTTGGCTGTGATTCAGAACATCGCAGTGTTTTCCTAGGCTGGTTCTTAGCCTCTCTCTAAATACCATCGTATGCAAGTTCTCTCAGGAGGTTGAGGGTGGGTGGGCAGAGCATCCCAGTGGCTCAGCCGGCACCCCCAAGTTGCCCGGGGGGGGGCATAGGAGAAGAAAATTAGGTCTATTTGTGTCATCAAACATGACACACGTAGGAAAGAAGGCTGCGTGTTTGGCCCCTTCGGCTCCAGGCCCAACGCTCCTTCAATGAGTCAACCGATGTCCCAATTCCTCCGCGGAGGTAGCAGCGGATATCGTAAATGGCAGTTATTGACAGCCCAGCGCATGCCGAGTACTGCGTTGTCACTGTAGTGAAGGAGATAATGTGGATAAAGAGGATTGGCTCCCACATTTTGGGGCTTCTGAATTAATGGTTGTCTTAGTTACTGTTCTATTGCTGTGGTGCAGCATCATGGCCAGGACAACTTAGAGAAGAGAAGCATTTAGCTGGAAGCTTGCTTACAGTTTTAGAGGTTTCGTCCATGGCCATCCTGGTGGGGAGTGTGACCGGTGCTGGAGCAGAAGCTGAGAGCGTACATCCTGATCCTCAGGCAGGGGGCAGAAAGAGAGAGTCATCCTGGGCTCCGCAAGGCATTTCAAAACGCCCAAGCCCGCTCCTGGCCACACACCTCCTGCAGCAGGCCATATCTACTGATCCTTCTCCAAAGTTTCCGACAACATTCAAATATATGAGCCCACGTTTTGACCATCAAAGTGGCAGAAACATCAACGATGATGCAGATGACAACTGCGCTGACAGAAATCAAGGGAAATGGACAAGGAGCAGGGAGTCAGGGGGGGTTTTCCCAAGAAGGGGACCTTTGAGTTGAATCTCAATGAGCACGGACGGGGTCCTGGTACTGCCAGTGAACAAAATATCTTGCAAGAAGGCCCCAGGTATGTTTGAGAACAGAGGGATGTTCAATACAGGCAGAAGGGGGAGGGTTAGTGAGAGGGGAGGGGCACACAGGCGCACAGCTCATAGGGCCACAACATCCAGGGCTTTGGAGCCATGTTAAGTATATTGTATTTTATTGTTAGAAACCGCATTTGTGTGTAGTTCTCTGTCTGTCTGTCTGTCTGTCTGACTGTCTGACTGTCTCTGTACAGTATATATGTGACACCTCTCTCTCTCTCTCTCTCTCTCTCTCTCTCTCTCTCTCTCTCTCGTATGTATATGACTTTTGCACATTTGTGCTTAAGGGCCAAGGGAGGACACGGGGTTCCCATCTCTATTGTTTTCTGTCGTTGTCCCTTTAGGTTCTGTTTCTCCCTATTTCTCTGAAGCTTGTATTTTTCATCTGGGCTGTAGACAACATCCCCAGTAATTCCCCTGCCCCCTGTCTGCCTCCTATAGCATTTGTTGGGAGTTTGGACAGCAGCTTGTTACACGCCAGCGGGGATCTGAACCCAGGCCCCACGCTTGTGCAGCCCAGTGCCCTGGCCGCTGAGCAATCTCTTTAGACCTAATTCTTCTGCACTTGAGGGTGACTAGAGGGGGGACAAGATCATGTGCATCTACCTTCCGGCTCTGCTGCATCGAAACGCCACAGGTTACATAAACAACGGGCGCCGAGTCTTCTTACAGTTCCGGGGTCTCAGATCAAGTTCACAGGATGGGTTCCTTTCGGGCTTCCCTGTTTAGTTTGCAAATGGCCTCCCCTTTGCTGCCTTTTAAGATAATTTGTGAATTTGTTTCCTCTCTCTCTCCCCCCTCCCTCCCTTTTTTTCCCCTTTCTCTGTGTAGCATGTGTCACAGCATACATGTGGCACTCAGAGCACAGACTTCCGGTCAGTCCTCTCCTTACACCGTGTGGGTTCTGGGGGTGGAACTCAGTTGTCAGGCGAGGCAGCATGTGCCTTTACCCACCTCATTGTCCCGCCCGCCTTTCACAGAGCCTGCCCTTTGTAAGCCCTCTCTGCCTTCTGTAAGCCTGACCGGCCTTTTAACATTTTTTACTTATTTACAAGGACACCAGTCAGACTGGCTTAAGGCTCACCCCAAAGGCCGCTCTTTAACTTGGCCACTTCTCCAATGGCCCTGTCTCTTAGTGGTGCCTTGTTCTGAGATACAGTGGGTAGAATTTAACTTATTTGAGTTTTGTGGGGACATGATTTAGCTCATAACATCATATACATGGGCGCCATACAGAGAATGCACTGAGAGGGGCAACTGTGGGGATCTCAAGGAAGTCTACAAGAAGACTGATAACTCAAGGAAACGTCAGAGACAGAGAAAGACAACAGACTCAGAAGACTTTTCGTGGTGGATGTTTATGGGGCTGAGGGGTAGGAGTGCCAGATGCCTCCTAAGGTCTTAACTTCTGCATCTGGCTGTGGTCCAGTGTGTTTAAAGATAAAAAAAAAAAAAAAAAAAAAGGAATCAAGGGCTTGTGGGGGAAGCTGAGGGTTTTGGTTCTGCTGCTGTTGAATCTGAGGCAGTTTTCAGACATCAGGTGATGATGAGGTGGTTTTACTGGAAGCCAGCCTCCGTGAGACACTCGGGGCTGGGCCAAGTTTTGTGGCATACGGCCTTTATGATTTGCCCTTGATAGGACTACAGCTCTTTTGTTTTTTTTAAAGACATGCTTTTGACATCCTAGAAACTCAGTCTTTCCTAAACTAGGGTTCAGTAGCATCTTGTTAACTTTGCAGAGTGTTTCGTGGTGTAGCTCATGTTGCTACTTTATAGGTTCTTCTTTCTTCCCCCCTTTCAGCCCCCTAACACTAGGTAGAAGAGCAAAAAGGAGAAAGGAGAAAGGGAAGAGATCCCTGAATAAAGTCAGGGGTCAGAAAGGGGGTGATGTTATCATTCAGTGGCTTCCTGCTGATTAGGGGCTTTGAGTTCCTTAGGGGCAGGGTTGGTCTTTTTAGTCAGGATATCTAATTTCTTCTTGTTTTTCAAGTTGTTGGACTGTGAAAGGCAGCCTGTTTTCTGGTCGAGCTAGGTTTAAACCTCGGAGGCACACCAGATAATTCTGGAAGGAATAGAAGTCATTTGCTATGCTCCCAGACACTAGGCTCCTGACATGAGGCCCCAGCTCCATAATTCTGTGGCCATCAGTCGTGTAGGGCAATGCCTCAAGCTCCTGGTATTCTGTCTGGACTACACTCCACAGTTACCTGGCAATAGCCAGGTGGGCTCCTCCCCACGGTTACCTGGCAATAGTCAGGTGGGCCTGGCCCACTATAAAAGGGGCTTCCTGCCCCCTCTTCTCTCTCTTACTTCCTGCTTCCCACCTGCTTCTCTTGCCCTCTTGGGCTCTTTTCCCTATCCCACTCTTTCCACGTGGCCATGGTCAGCCTCTACTTTTCACTGCCAACGCTCTGCCAACAATAAATGCTTTAAAGTCATGGACTACCTCTTCTCATCTAGACACGCAGTGCTGGAGCAATGGAGCAGGTCTTCCTCTAAAGAGCTGTGTCTAGTCTCATGCAGAGGACCTCCCTGCACTCCCAGACACGGTCTCTGCCAAGCCAAGCAGCTGACCAAGCAACCAAGGACACACGTCCTGCGGGAACCAGCTGGAGCGCTCTTTTCCCTCTTTTCCCTTCGGCCCTGGGCTAGATTCTGCCTGCGGGCCCCCACCCCGTTCTCAGTTCTTCCATGGCATCCAGCGGCCTCTGCAGTGCCCAAGACTGAGGACTTGTTGTTCCTGGCCTCCGTGTGGCCTGGGAATCCACAAGCCCAGCCCTGCTGGTTCCAGGGGACCCCATACTGTCTTTCCCCACCCCTGGAGTGGGGTCCTGTGGCTTCTCATAGACCTATGCCTGGCAGTGGTGTGGGGTGCACGGAGTCCAACTCCCCAAGTCTGCCTCGCGTAGCGGCCGAGCCCTGGCCGGACACAGGCTACCATTTTAACCCACAGCTGGCGCCCAACGTAGGGCAGAACCAGCTAAAGTATACCCTCAGCTGGAATCTACACACAGAGACCTACATTGGAACTCCAGATTTCCTAATACTGTGAGTAATCTGACCTAGTTCAAAAGACTAGGCCTCACTCTGATTCATTCTCTCTCTCTCTCTCTCTCTCTCTCTCTCTCTCTCTCTCTCTCTCTCTCTCTCTCTCCACATGTTCCTGGCCAGCTTTCCCCCCTCCCTCAGTCTCTCGCTCCTGCTGTGGCAGCTGGATCTGCCAGTTCATACCGGTCTAGCTCTCCTTTCTGCCAGAGACTCTGCTGTTTCCCCCACCTTTTTGCTTGCTGTTCTGAGTCCATCCCGTCCCCCTGGTGGGTCTCCAGGGTTTAAATCTAGCTCAACAAACAAAGAGGCTGCCTTTCACAGTCCCAAACAGGACTACTTAACTCCCTCCACCAGCAACCAGCAACCATCAACCAGAAACAACCAACTAACCAACCAATAACCTACACCAACTCTCATGGCCCTATGATTTATATACCCTTTGAAGAGTCCCCAGGACTCAAAATGTCACACACTTGCAGAAACTATTTGCAGCCAGAAAAATCATGCCCCTACTAGAGCATGAGGGACATTGTAGTCAGCTGCTATAGAAAATCTGAAGCAGCCCCATACCCCACATTACCCTGGGATTAAAATGATAACATATTCTTAAAATATTTGTGTTTTTTAAGAAACCAAAATTCTAAAATTGTTGCTACACTGTAGTAACAACTTTCCACAGTCAGTTTGACCTAAATATTGTGAAGTGCCCATAGAAATTACCACGTAACAATTACCCTTCCATAACAACAAAATAACAAGATGTCCTCTTCTAAACTTAAAACAACAACAACAACAACAAGAACATCAACAAGAAGAATACAACAACAATCAAAAGTAAACATGTCATCTATGGCATCTTCAGGAGAATGTGCAGCAATCTGAACATGGTTCCAAGAATGTGGGTGGGTGTCTAGTACTTTGCCAGCTTGGTGGGTTTGCGTTCTACCATCCATATCTGGATACTAAGGTTGGGACCACTCCACTGATGACGAATGTCATGAAGATGATGAGTGCTACTCCTGGCTCTCCTTGATGCTCTGGAGACCTCAAACCTAAGGGGAGGAATGTTATATTGGTGAGCAGCGGAATGACAATGCCTCTTTGTCTACATTGTTTAAATTTGATGTCTCTTTGAGTGAAGTGGGAGAACTATTTGGCCAGAAGGTACAACCAGAGGCCTGCTGAATAAAGATGCTAGTATACAGCTGTAATGAGAAAGGACTATCTGAGTACCCTTGGCCAGAGGTGGAATTTTAAGATCCCATTAGTCACAAAGAGCATGTGGGCACTATTGATGGTCTCATGTTCAGATCAAGAATGTCCCCAACAATAATCAGAGATGTATGACGGGTGGTCATAGGTGAGAGATCAAGGAGCAAGGGGAAAGAATATGAGTGACTGATGTGACGCTCTCTTCAGGATAAACTGGAAATCTGAAACCATTTGAAGAGGTAAAGCAGCATGCCTGGTTTGGTAGTATAAACTTGAATACTCTTTCCTTGACATGAGATCAAAGCCCCAGCCTAACTCATACAGTGGAGCACATTCCAGGTACCGCCTTAGCAGCTCCTCATCACAAACTAGAGCACCTGTCCGCTGTAGTGAATGTGGTGCCCAGTCAGGCAACATTCTGAGCATTATCAGAAAACATGGTTGTCAGTCCCACACTGATTCTTTTTTTTTTTTTAATTGAATATCGTCTTCATTTACATTGCCAATGGTAAAACCTTTCTCGATATCTCCCCTCCCCTAACACCCTCAACCCCTCCCCTTCCTCCTTCCCCCTGCCTCCACATATATGCCTCCTTACCCAACACACTCCCGCTCCCCACCCCCCACCCCCACCCCCCACTGGGCTGGCAGAGAGTCAGGAAGAGCAGGGTCAGTTTTGGTGAAAGATGAGGGATTACTGTGAGTGCCCCCTGACCCCAACATTACCTATGTGTCAAAGGTGACTAGTTTTCCTGGGGCTGATGTTTCTTAAATATCTGAATTTCAGTTTTAAAATTTGGAAGGCTCCAGGGAAACAGAAATAATTTTGTCATCCTCCAGAAAGAATCTGAAGGACATAGGTCTTCATTACTTCTGTGGTCCCTAAACAAACTTCAACCTGCACTAAGTAAATGTGCCTATGTGATTTGCCATAACCTTCTTAATAAAGGAGCTACCTTAATTTGCCTTATTTCTTAATGAAGTACACAAATGATTATCTTAATGATCAGATATTATTAGAGTGATCACATTACAAATTGCCCACGAGAGCTCAAGCTTATACCCCTCATCTCGTGTTGTTAATAGTGTCCTCTTTGTTCTCAGAAGAGGCCTAACTAATTTGGATGACAAGTTGGAAGACCACTGTCCTTGTTGTGTGTGTGTGTGTGTGTGTGTGTTGACTTGACACAAGCTACAATTATCTGAGAAAATGAACAATAATTGAGAGAACATTTCTATAAGATTGCCTGTAGGGTATTTTCTTGATTAATGATTTATGTGGGTGGGCCCAGTTCCCATCAAGGTGTGTGTGGGTGTGTGCCATCTCTGGGTCCATGGTGCTGATGATATAAGAAAGCAGGCTGAGCAAGTCATCGAGAACAAGCTAGTAAAAGCATATGGTTTCTGCTTCAGTTCCTGTCTCCAGGTTCCTGCCCTGAGCTCCCTCCGCAATGGAGTGTGACGTGGGCATCGTAAGATGAAAGAAACCTTTTCCTTCCCAAGTTGTTTTCTGTCATGGTGTTTTACCACTGCAATAGAAAGCAAAGCAGGCCACTCGCTCTGTCTTTAACAAGATGGCCTTTCTAATCCTTAGACAAAAGTACTGATTTTTTTATTGGATATATTCTATATTTACATTTCATTTCCCTTTTTCTGGTTCCCCATCCCCCAAAGGTCCCACATGCCCCCTTTCCCTCCCCCTGTTCCTCCATCCACCCCTTCCCAATTCCCTGTAAAAGTACTGATTTTTTGATCATGGCAAAGCATGACTACTTATTCCCTGAGTTTCAAGGTGTGCTCTTTTGAGATGAGTTTTTAGTTACCATGTTTAACAAAAAAAACCATCTTCTGTTCAGAAGTGCTTGGTCGCCATTCTACGGCTGCAGCCAGAATTTTCACATGCACAGAGATCCCTCTGTAGCTTTCCATGTTTGGCCATCTCACTATTTGATGAACTATCATAGAGTTTTAAATGTGGCTGCAAAAAATTTAAACAGTTTTTCATAACTCTGAGTGAGCAATAAAATCAGAGGTTATTTTTCCTTTTTTATTAGATATTTTCTTTGTTTACATTTCAAATGTCCCCTTTCTTGGTTTCCTCTTCAAAAACACCCAATCCCACTCCCCTCCCCCTGCTCACCAACCCACCCACTCCTGATTCCTTGTCCTGGCATTCCCCTATATTGGGGCTTTGAGCCTTCTCAGGACCAAGGGCATCTCCTCCTTTTGATGTCCAACAAAGCCATCCTCTGCTACATATGCGGCTGGAGCCATGGGTCCTCCATGTGTACTCTTTGGTTGGTGGTTTAATCTTTGGGAGCTCTGGGGGTACTGGTTGGTTCATATTGTTGTTCTTCCTATGCGGCTGCAAGCTCTTTCATCTCCTTCAGTCTTTTCTCTAGCTCCTCCATTGGGGACCCCATGCTCAGTCCAATGGTTGGCTGAGAGCATCCTGCATCTGTATTAGTCAGGTACTGGCAGAGCCTCTCAGGAGACAGCTATATCAGGCTCCTATCAGCAACCACTAGTTGGCATCCACAACAGTGTTTGGGTTTAGTGACTGTATCTGGGATGGATACCCAGGTGGGGCAGTCTCTGGATAGCCTTTTCTTTAGTCTCTACTCCACACTTTGTCTCTGTATCTTCTCCCACGGGTATTTTGTTCCCCCTTCTAAGAGGAATCAAAGTATGCACACTTTGGTCTTCATTCTTCTTGAGCTTCACTTGATCTGTGGATTATATCTTGGGTATTCTGAACTTCTGGGCTAATGTTCACTTATCAGTGAGTGCATACTATGCGTGTTCTTTTGTGATTGGGTCACCTCACTCAGGATGATATAAAGGGGAATGGTATATAAGAGCCAATAGTCAACAGTGATTAAATTAAATGGAAGGTGGAAGGAGAATTAAGAATTACCTAACTAAGGAAACATTTTCATTTTCTTTTTGACAGAGTTTCATGTAGGCATTAAAGCAACATTACCTTTTTTACATGTATGTATCCTGTTTTATGTGTATGAATGTTTTGCCTCCAATGTGTGTATGTGTGCCACATGGTTTCCTGGTGCCCTTGGAGGTCAAAAGAAGACATCAGATCTCATGGAACTAAAGTTATGGATGGTTGTGAGTCACCATGTGGCTGCTGGGAATGAAGCCTAGGTCCTCTGCAACGTAAAACTGCTTGCTCTAAACTGCTAGTCTCTCTCCCCAGCCCCTAAAGCAGTATTTTTCTCAGCAAGGAATTAATGATGTACTGTATATTTAAACAATTACTAATATAACAACAGAGAGAATTAATTAACAAGAGAATGTATGTCATCTAAAGAAATTGGCCCAAATTAATTCACTTTCCACATTATTAGACATAATTTCAGATGTGGTTCATACTTTATTTATGATGAAATTAAATGTTTATCCTCACATGCTACATACATTAATATCACTGTACACACTTTTTCCATTTTAATGAAAGTCACTGACCACTAGGGGGAGAAACAAGAAAAGCTTTGCAAAAGTTTCATAAATACAACAGGTGATTTAAATGCAAGTAATGAAATGCGCTGACCCAGAAGTTCTTTTATTGTTGAGAATAGTTTTTGCTATCTTGGGTTTTTTGTTGTTCCAGATACATTTGGAAATTGCTCTTTCTAACTCTATGAAGAATTGAGTTGGAATTTTGATGGAGATCACACTGAATCTGTAGATTGCTTTAAACAAGATGGCCATTTTTATTATATTAACCCTGCTAATCCATGAGCATGGGGGATCTTTCCATCTTCTGAGGACTTTGATTTCTTTCTTCAGAGACTTGAAGTTCTTGTCATACAGATCTTTCACTTGCTTGGTTAGAGTCACACCAAAGTATTTTATATTATTTGTGACTATTGTGAAGGGTATCATTTCCCTAATTTCTTTCTCAGACTCTTTATCCTTTGAGTATAGAAAGGCTACTGATTTGTTTGAGTTAATTTTATATCTAGCCGCTTTGCTGAAGTTGTTTATCAGGCTTAGTTCTCTGGTGGAATTCCAACTCAATTCTTTATAGAGTTAAAAAGAGCAATTTCCAAATTTATCTGGAATAACAAAAAGCCCAGGATAGTGAAAACTATTCTCAACAATAAAAGAACTTCTGATGGAATCACCATCCCTGACCTCAAGCTCTACTACAGAGTAATAGTGATAAAACTGTATCGTATTGGTACAGAGACAGTCATGTAGATCAATGGAATAGAATTGAAGACCCAGAAACGAACCAGGGAAATGTAAATCAAAACAACCCTGAGATTCCATCTTACACCAATCAGAATGACTAAGATCAAAAACTCGGGTGGCAGCAGATGCTGGCAAGGATGTGGAGAAAGAGGAACACTTCTCCATTGCTGGTGGAATTACAAGCTGGTACAACCACTCTGGAAATAAGTTTGGTGGTTCCTCAGAAAATTGGACATATCCCTACCTGAGGACCCAGCTATACCACTTCTGGGCATATACCTAGAAGATGCTCCAACATGTAATAAGCACACATGCTCCACTATGTTCATAGCAGCCTTATTTATAGTAGCCAGAAGCTGGAAAGAACCCAGATGTCCCTCAACAGAGGAATGGATACAGAAAATGTGGTACATTTACACAATGGAGTACTACTCAGCTATTAAAAACAATGAATTCATGAAATTCTTAGGCAAATGGGTGGAGCTAGAAAATATCATCCTGAGTGAGGTAACCCAATCACAAAAGAACACACATGGTATGCACTTGCTGATAAGTGGATATTAGCACAAAAGCACAGAATATCTAAGATACAACTCATAGGCCACATGGAGCTCAAGAATAAGGAAGACCAAAGTGTAGATACTTTGATCCTTATTGGAAAGTGGATCAAAATACCCATGGCTCACAGCCAACCAATAGAATGAGCATAGGGTTCCCAATGGAGCAGCTAGAGAAAGGACCCAAGGAGCTGAAGAGGTTTGCAGCTCTGCAGGAAGAACAATAATATGCACCAACCAGTACCCCAGAGCCACAGGGTCTAAACCACCAACCAAAGATTACACATGGAGGGACCCATGGCTCCAGCTACATATGTAGCAGAAGATGACCATTTCAGTCATCAATGAGAGGAGAGACCATTGGTGCTGTGAAGGCTCGATTCCCCAGAATAGGGGAATGCAAGTCAGGAAATTGGAGGGGGGCGATGAGCAGAGGGAGGGGGGATGGGATAGGGGATTTTTGGAGGGGTAACTTGGAAAGGGGATACCATTTGGAATGTAAATAAAGCAAATATCTAATAAAAAAAAACAACAAAATGAAACGTGCTGACTGTGGACTATAGCTCCAAGGGTGGCCGTTAGCACACAATACCGGCAGAAGAGGGCTTGAGTCTGCGAAATCCTGTGAAAATAAAGTAATAGAATGGTGCACGGTGCATGGCTGATTGGCTTAATTATAGTTTGGTTTAATCTGTGCCTTTGAGTAAAGAACAAGTAAAAAACCTAACCTGTGTAATTGGGTGAGTGAAGAAAGAATGAAACGTTCCAGATTTCAGAAGTGGGGACACTGTCAGGTAGTTGAAAATGAATACAATCAAAACAA